>JAJOZX010001379.1:340000-395000 GCA_023014485.1 Bathynomus jamesi | reverse complement strand
TTCTGTATGGAACAACTTTTGTTTCTAGATCAATTGTGAACCACTTATATGGACATTACGAAATAAAATTGCTTCATAATAATCGTTCCACATTCGGTTAAATAGACAATTATTATTTTTAGAAACGGTGGTCTGTAATATATGGAACAACTTTAATTTACAATGTACTGAGTTATCAAAATCGGGAACACTAGCTGGACCACACCTATACTTTATATGCCAATGTACCCGAACTTTGGTAACACACTGTACATATACTTCAAGAAATTTCGTTGTACCATTTAATTCACATTAACCTCTTAAGCGATATCGACGAGTTATATCGTCTATCGGTGGGTATAAAAGCGAAAAAAGTGACGTTTAACGGGTTAAATTACCATGTTAAGATGTAGAAATCGGCACAAGCACCATTATTGCAAATGAAGTACTCGATAAAAATTTACTTGGGGGACATTTGATAGCCATACCTAGTGGCTGGGCATACAGTTCTTCCCTCCCTTGGTCTTTGTTGTGACACGCTGGGCATAGGTGCGAAGGTATTTTTCAGTTCCCTGGTGGGTATGCATTAGTAAAGTTTGGTAAGAGATAAAAATAATATCCCTTTAAAATAACTTTATTTGTTATTGCATATATATTTTCTACTCTGTAATAGTGTTTCGTCTTTCTCTATCAGTCCTTACACACACACACACACACACAAATAATATACCTATATATAAATCATAATGTTTCATATGCATTAAAAATGAAACAAAATTAAGTGTGTATATATATATATAAATATATATATATACATTTTAACTGCACACACGCAGTATAATTAACGTAAAGAACGACGCTTGTATAGGAGAATATTCCGCGCAAGATGAGGAGAGAGAACGAAACAAATGAAAAAATGAGGTAACCACCCGGGATCTTCCGATTGTCGGTCAGATATGATAACCTACACCATGGGCCTCACTCGAACAAATGCCGTAATTCTCCTACATACGCGCAGAAACCAATACCCCAAGGGGGCACCTCTCGCATGCCGTACATTATATACATTTTAACTGCAAACACGCAGTATAATTAACGTAAAGAACGACGCTTGTGTAGGAGAATATCCCGCGCAAGATGAGGAGAGAGAACGAAACAAATGAAAAAATGAGGCAACCACCCGGGAATCGAACCCGGGATCTTCCGATTGCCGGTCAGATATGATAACCATTACACCATGGGCCTCACTCGAACAAATGCCGTAATTCTCCTACATACGCGCAGAAACCAATGCCCCAAGGGGGGCACCTCCCGCATGCCGTACATTATATACATTTTAACTGCAAACACGCAGTATAATTAACGTAAAGAACGACGCTTGTGTAGGAGAATATTCCGCGCAAGATGAGGAGAGAGAACGAAACAAATGAAAAATGAGGTAACCACCCTGGAATCGAACCCGGGATCTTCCGATTGCGCGGAATATTCTCCTATACAAGCGTCGTTCTTTACGTTAATTATACTGCGTGTTTGCAGTTAAAATGTATATAATGTACGGCATGCGGGACGTGCCCCCTTGGGGCATTGGTTTCTGCGCGTATGTAGGAGAATTACGGCATTTGTTCGAGTGAGGTCCATGGTGTAATGGTTATCATATCTGACCGGCAATCGGAAGATCCCGGGTTCGATTCCCGGGTGGTTGCCTCATTTTTTCATTTGTTTCGTTCTCTCGCTCTCATCTTGCGCGGAATATTCTCCTATACAAGCGTCGTTCTTTACGATATATATATATTATATATATATATATATATATACACACACACACACATAACTCATTTACCTGCAAAGAAACAGAAAAGCCCTATGTAACCTGACTTTTGAATCACCCTGTATATCCAGTATATTGGAACCCATTATATACAATTAAATCAGTTGCAAAGAAACAGCCTTCAAATCCAAGGTAGACATAATACAATTTTAAACTTAATCAAAACTATATAAGATTCTTTAGTCATGGGTGTAAAAAAATGCAATTTCAGTCAGTGAGGCTCCGCATTAATTACGACAGTGTGTGTGTGTGTGTGTGTATATATTATATATATATATATACTGCATAACACTACCCAATGAGAGGTAAAAAATGGTTAAATATTCGATTGCTGATTGGGTACAACAAGTAAGAGTAATAAGATAAAAGCGGTTTTTGAATAAGCTGAAAAAGCCTTAAAGTGGGAAACAAGGAATTAGTGGGATTCGAACGCCCGTCGCGTGGTTTCAGAGCCTTCGCTCCAACCGTTCACGCCACCTAGAATCCCCCCCCCTCCCCCCTAAAAAAAAAGGTTTGTTCAAGCGAGGTCAACAATGTTTACGCTGTCTCAGTGTCTCACCATGTTCCATTGCTCCATTCAGCTGCCTCGCCTTTATAAAGCATATAAAAGGCGCGGCGCGGGTTCGAGCCTCACTAGGTATTAGTTTCCCATTTTAAGGCCATTTCCGTTCACATCTTATTGAAGTGCGGTTATTGTACTTCAAGTATATTCAAGAGCAGTTAAATTTATATTTTTTGCCACGTCACTGAGTCGTAATTAACTTAATTATTATAACTATAATTATATTAATTTCGTTTATAAGTTCTCCTTGCAACCTCCTGACGGTGCTTCATTCCTATCTTCCAATTCAGGAGGAATTGGATATCAGCCACGTCGCCGATGACACTTTGGTTTCCTTCTGTCAATGGCAGCAAATGGTGAACCCTTCGAGCGAAGACCATCCTCATCACCACGATGTGGCAGTTCTCTTGACGAGGTAAACACCGAGATATCTTTAGTATTTGGTCTTCCGTGATCATCTATCTACTGCGTTTGACTGCTTTCCTCTTTGAATCTGTTTAGTGAGCGTTAAAAGTACAGATTGGGTGGCGAACTTTGGTTTCTCTCATGCTGACACCGCGTCAGATTTACATTGCATGTAGAGAGAGAGAGAGAGAGAGGAGAGAGAGAGAAGGAGAGAGAGAGAATGATGATGATGAGGGAGACAACGTGTAACTCGAAGGATAAAACATAATTCCTTTAGGATTTCTCGCAATCCTTTAACGTTTTGAGTCTCGGATAAAAATCATCAAAATAAAGAATTCTTGTAATTTTGTTGTATACGATTTTTTTTCTGACTTTTAATTATTAAATTCCCTCGAAAGATTTTTCCATATTTGACTCTTTTAATTCTTTTAGTCCCTATCTTTAGAGAGGAAGAGGGTACCTTTTTTATTTAGGACTCAATTACTGTAATTACACCTACCACTTTAGGTATTCCTTGCCTATGATTATAATACAGGTATAAAATAAGTATCACTTTCTTACCCTATGAATTACGCAATCTTTTTCGTAACATATATATATTTACACTGCTTAAGATCTTAAGAGAATTTAATTTGCACCATTAGGGAGCTATATAAGGTTTAAAGTATACCAATAATTTGCTTTGGGTAACATTTACGAGCAGTGTTTTGTGAGCGTGGAGGCAGGGTATCAAATGAGTGGCGCTCAGTCCAGCCTCATTGAGCAAAACAGAATCGATCATTCGAATTTTAAACACTCGGTTTTAGCTCTCATAATCACTGTTTTTACATGGCTATCAGATCAAAAACGAGGAACGCATTTCTTTCGTTCATAACAACTCTACCAGTCGGTGGGTAAAGAGGGTACTCACGTAACAACAAGCAATTATCACACTTGCGTACACTGTAAATAAGGATTTTACTCCCTCATCTCTCGTGTAAACGCGTATATTGTTTATTGCTATGAATATCTTAACGTTTGTTTTACAGTCCTATTTTGGGTATTCATATTGCTATTTAAAAAGTAGTGGGTATGGTTGGGCATTTGGTTTCACTTTGTGTAAGATAATATGTACAGTCAACTACGAGTATATTTAATAATTGATTCTTTTTATACTGTTGATTGATTAAGAGAGACAAAAATGTTTGGTTACAAGGCCCAAAAGACATGGCTAATATATTATCTGTGTTAACATCTTTCTCTCGACGTGGCTTTTAACCGACAAGTTATTGTGGGTTAGATTAAGTTAGGTTAGGTTGGGCTTAATTAAGTTAGCTTAGCATAGGTTAGGTTGGGCTTAATTAGGTTAGGTTAGTTTTTTAGTGTCGCTAGAACATTTCGTCGAAAAAATAGGTAGAGGTCCCAATATTTACCAGCCAATTCAACTATACGATGATTCCACCAACCATTCTTATTTTGAACCTTAT
Source organism: Bathynomus jamesi (assembly GCA_023014485.1). Lineage (NCBI taxonomy): Eukaryota > Metazoa > Arthropoda > Malacostraca > Isopoda > Cirolanidae > Bathynomus > Bathynomus jamesi. Next base: position 390,760 of record JAJOZX010001379.1, on the reverse strand, counting down.
ACCCATCGAATCGACAATACCATAACATCGACACTTTTAAAAAGTAACCTAACCTAACCTAATTTAATCTAACCCACAATATACTCGTCAAAAGCATATCAAATCAATCAAATATCGTAATCCCATCATTAACCCACAGATTGACTGGCAAATAATTTGATTGATTCAACCAAGCGTGTTTCTCTGTACTTATATATATATATTATATATATATATATATATATATATATATATATATATATATGTATATATATATATATATATATAATATATATATAAAGCATGAATAATTATATAATAGCTTTTTCTTTTGGCTAAGTTTATTATTACTTTCCTTATTGTATTTTTCATAGGTATAACATCTGTAGTCGGTCGAATACCCATTGTTCGACATTGGGTCTGGCGGAGATTGCGGGCATGTGCCAACCTCACAGGTCATGCAATGTGAATGAAGATACTGGCCTGCAAATTGCTTACACAATTGCCCATGAAATTGGACACAAGTACGTGCTTTTTTATTACATATTGAGTACAGTAACTATTGTTCATATTTTTAGATAGCTTCAAAAACGTTTAAAATACCATATAAATATTAAAAAAAATTCTTGAACCCTTGTACAAGGTGGTCCAAAAGTCACGAATAAGTGAAATATAATTATTTCTTTATTATTTTTTTACAATATGATTTTTAAGAAATGCCAATCTCAGACATCAAAATTTTTGCGTGAATTCCATCAAATGTTTTTATAGGTTTAAACTTTCAGGCTTAATACGTTACAACCTATAGGTTAAAACAAATCCCATCTGATTGTTACTTTTGGACCACACACACACACACACACACACCTATATATATATATATATATATATACAGTGTTGGGCACTAAAGCGTTAATCCGATAACAGTTAATTAACGAAGTTAACTTTTTTAACGGACTATTAACGGAAGTTAATTTCCATTTATCGTTATCGGACCATTTAACTTCCGATAACTCGATATTTAGTCTGTTAAAGTCCGTTAACACGTTAACTGCGAGGAGTCATTCACGGAAGATCACCGCTCCGCGAATGAATTCAAACCGCCATAACTTCAGTCTGCCAATTCCGTCCTCTGCCGCAGTGGAACGGCTCTTCTCTCTCGGCAAGGACATCCTGAGGCCCAAGAGGTCAAGACTGGCAGTTGGGCCTAACTTTGAGAAGTTGGTCTTTCTGAAGGGCAACCAGCACATTGTGTCATAGCCTTTAATAAATGTGCCTAAAATTTAATTTTACCTTTCAGTTACCGCCATAATAATTCTCTGGTAAATTAAAATTTAGTTAATGGTTAGTGGTTACAAGGGTTCAAAACATGTAATCAGTACATTTTTTATTAAAATAAAAAAAAAGTTATTAAGCAAAAATGTTGCAAAACTTGATAAAAATACAGTTAAATACCTATTTTTGTTGGATTTTGCATAAATAAACATTTTCTATGGGTTTTAAAGCTTTTTTCCTTGATTTTTTTAAATGTTAGTAAAGAAATAGTTATCGTTAACGGATTATCATTAACTTCCGTTAACTTTGTAGTAAATTATCGGATTATCGTTATCGGAGTTAAAAATTGGGGTTAACGGATTATCGTTATCGAAGTTAACTTTTTGGTTAACGGTGCCCACCACTGGTGTATATATATATATATATATTATATATATATATATATAGCTCTCAACAAACATTAATTTCTAAACAGGAATTTTGGTTTCGTGGTATTGGGTATGTTTTCGATATATTATTGATATACAAAATTTCTTTTTGTTATAATTATTAGACTTAATAAATAGTAACTAAAATTTTTAGTTAACTGCATTTTCTATTCATTTATTACTGTTTTACGTTGAAATTCAGAGATTTTTCATAAAATTTATAAAAGGTTTTGAAATTAATGTGTTTTTAAAGAAAAATATCCGTGATGGGTCTAGAATTTAGAAGCATAATGTAGGCCTAATTACCGTTTCGGCAAAAAAAAGTTCGCCTGAAAACATAAAATTCCTAAAAAGCATTAAAAAATTACTAATTAGTAATATGGTAATATTTTGTTTTTCTTTCTACATTTTATTCGCTTTTGGTGACACTAGAAAAATTTCGGATCAGTGAAAGAAAGCCACCCCCAGCCTTCTTTAGTTAGTTTTATAAGGCTAACGAAAATATCACGACCTAACCTAACCAATCGTTAGGTCACTATCGCCTTTGACGATTGGTTAGGTTAGGTCGTTATATTTTCGTTATATAGCCTTATAAAGCTAACTAAAGAAGGCTGGGGGTGGCTTTCTTTCATTGATCCAAAATTTCAAGACCATAACAATCTTTACTGATTAGTAATTTTTTTATGCTTTTTTATAGAGCTTATGTTTCTAGGCGAACATTTTTCCAAAACTGTACTGCAAGAAAAAGAATTATTTAAAGAAAAAATAGTTATTTACGTAGTTAGTTAATTAGCTAATTAATTAATATGTGTGTGTGTGTGTGTGTGTGTGTGTGTGTGTGTGTCGAAAAGATCGACCATAAGGAAATCCATTTAAACTAAATTAATAAATATCAAAAGTAGAAAACTCTGATCAAAATGACGTCAAGTTCGGAATGCTTTTAGGTTTCCTCTTTTCATGCGGCCGCCACAATGACACCTACTGACAGGGTCAGTCGAAACTTTATTGCGCTATCGCTGATTTATTAGTTTTACAAGTAATTCTTTACTGGTTCAGTAATTTGTTTTAAAATGTCCTGTCAAACTATACAATTCCTCGTATGAGTTAAGATTTTGTGTAAAACTATACCTTCTTTCGAAGTCCTTGCTGGTTTATAAGGAACCAATCATTTAGATGTCCAATTGGTTTTGTGAGTGGTTATGTAAAGGGAACCCCCCTCCCCCCACCTTTAAGGCAAAATATTTTTTTTATATACGAGTATAAATAAGCTCATGCACCATTTTATTCAACGGAGAAATCACATTAAATGTCATCGGGTAGCACACTCTTTCCTGTACATAGTTTTCAATTTGCCGTAAGCAATTTTGCTATACTCGCTTGAATAAGTGTTTTATTGTGTAACTTCGAAAGGTTTACTAAAGTTGTTTGAACGTCAATCATTTTTCTGCTTTGAATTTATGTAAGGAATTTTGTGACATTTTTTTACTATTTTTATTATTAAAATTTTTGAAATATTGCTTTGTTCTGTTTTAAATCTCCTGCCGTCGTATTTTTTGGGTATATACGTACGCGAATCAAACAGAAAACTGAAAAACATTTTCCTCGTAGTAAATAAACAGTGTAAATTGGAACCAAAATTGTCTAAATTACCTTCGCTCAGTTATTTGAATGTATTTTGTTTTGAATCGTGAAAACTGAATGTGGAGTATAAAAATCATCGCTGTTTTGAATGAATCTCTGCAAGAATTTATATTTTGAGGAGCAATTACTGATCAAAATTGCACTCAAAATGAAGAAGGGTAAGTGGTACTTCAGTGATCAAATGAGTGTAAACTGGGAAATTATACTGAGTCAATGAGACAGACTGAAAGCGGCATTAGTGAAAGAGAAAAACTGAGTGTGGTACATATTCCCATCATGAGGAAGAGAAGGCGTTGATTAAATAACTGTTACGCATAACAGGCAAATTAATCACTACAGTACCTGGGGTACCTGCTCACTTTGGCGCTGCAACATATATATATACTGCAAATATTTAAGAGTTCCTGTGACATGTTCTCGAGTATATTTTGCATCTTTTGATAGTCATTGTAGAAAACTATTAAAGTTGAGTCAATTAAACGTGCATGGAAGTTAAAATCAACTTTTAAGCCGGGTTTTTTTTCTCCTAACTGAAGGGATGCTCCCAAATCGCATCGCTATATAGGTATTAGACCTCTCGCGAAATGATGAAACGTATTTATTGCGAGTTTTCTATAATTAAAAAAATGGATACGATTAGTTGCTATGGCCTACAAGCATACGTGGGCCTATCACATTTTTACGGCGGCAATCACAGCTCTCAACTCCACTTCTCGCTTCAAATGTCTATCTTCAACTATCCGCCGGTTTCCTCCAGTGCGCTCTCTTGCCTCCGTCCCGTTCATAACTTCCAGTCACAGATCTCGTTGGATGAGAAATTTTGGTACTATCCTGTTATCTCCCCACCAATAAGTTTAGAAACCCCCAATTTTACAATCCCAACACAACTGACTTGAAGTCAAGTCAACTCAAGTTGCCGCGTTCTTTTGATCAAAACAAACTAGACTTTGCTAGATTTGAGTTTTTTCAAAGCTAGCTCCGGAGGTGTGGTAGAAAAAACTCGTTACTTTTTGTAAACAAACAATTTGTCGTCTGCACAATCAAATATATTTCAATAATCTATTGCATTATATATATATATATATATATATACTAGTGATGGATCGAGTGGTCGGTTTTTCACAACCGCGGTTGCGGTTGTGTTTGCGGTTGTCGAATTTTTCCAACCGCGGTTGCGGTTGCGGTTATCATATACTAGGAAAAATGCGTAATTATTAACTGGATTTAGCCACTATAGTGCGATTTAGCCACACTTGGTACATAATATATACTAAATAGTATTTATTTAGTAAATACCTTATGTTGAACACAAGTTTTGCAATACACCGCTACCGCTATTTGTGTGTTGCAAAACTTGTGTTCAACATAAGGTATTTACTAAATAAATACTATTTAAATGAAGTATATTCTAAACTTATAGCTATTATGAAAGAATAGGTCAAATTAATTAAAACCATATTTTGCACTAAGTGTGTTACCAGGATGAGGGACGAGGACCCATCGCACTGTTCATCCCACCTACCACTTTCCCCAGCCTCCACCCATTGGAAAGTTATGGATTATTATTCATTTGAAAAACTGATGTCAAACTTAATGACAGGCAGTGTGAATTTCAAGAATAATATTTTTGCTGCATTTTCACCTTTCATGGAGCTCACAGAGTAATACTTAGAGCGCAGTTTAAACCAATTTTACTACGGCAGCCGTATGACGTCACGTTTAAGCACGCATAAGGAGACCCATCATTTTCTTTTTAAAAAAAGAAATATTTCTAATTAACCTAAAATTAAAATTAACTAAGCTTTTACAACCGCAACCGCACTTATGGAACGGCGGTTGCGGTTACGGTTGCGGTTGTGAATTTTTGTGCGGTTGTAGTGCGGTTGCGGTTGCGGTTGCGGTTATTCGATCCATCACTAATATATACACATTTTATTCATATTAGAAGGCTATGCTAGATTAAATTTATGTACTTATAAGCCTTAAGTAAGGAATTGGCCTTACACCATTACAATTTTGGGCTTATATTAGCCTAAACTAGCTCAGTTCTTGACGAGCTCAAATCTAGGTCGCAGTGTAGGCCTCATTCAATCTTATTTTGGGCTGCATTCATGATAGAAGCCTGAACTACCATGTACTAAGTGTCAAGATAATTGGCTAAGCCTTTAGTTCATGAACTACAAAGTGTGCCAGCCAAGAGTGGGCCTAACTGAGTTTGTTTACATTTGACTTCGCAAACTCCAATTGCCGCGTTTTCTTTCGCCCACAAATCTGAATTGAAGTCAGTGAAAGAATGTGACTTCAAGTCAAGTCAAGTTTTGGGTGAAAAGAAAGCGGCTTTATTTTGAGTGATCTGTAGTCCCTCAAATGTCAAATATTGACAACCTAAAATACTAGAATTAACTTTCCAGGGGAGTTATATATATTTTAGTAATTAGTATATATATATATATATATATATATATATATATATATATATTTTTTTTTTTTTTTTTAAGTTCGGGAAGAACCGATTCGCCTCTATTTAAAAGGGCATATCTCGGCGGAAAAACAAAGAAAAAGTGAGAGGAAAGACAGAGGAAAAAGAAAGGGTGGAGGGGGACAGTCGAAGTGGAAAAAGACCAAGGATGACAAGGACTGCAAGGTCCAGCCCCATCATCCTTGGGTGCTAGGGCCGGGAGGGCGCAGGTGAAACCTCCTGGAACAAGCACGTACAAACGAGCACAAAGAGCACTCAAGAGCACGAGCTTAGAACCCCTTGCGGAGATATATATATATATATATATATATATATATATATATATATATAGAAAGGAGGGGGCCAAGGGCGGGTGCCCCCAAAATGCCCCCGTCTATAAGAAAGAGAGAACCAAAATCAATGTCTCCGATGTTCACAATGCTATTTTGTAGTGTGTAAAATGTATGCATGTGTAGTGAAGACAGATGAGGGTAAATGAAACAGAGAAAAAGGTCATCTAGGAGGACAGTGACAGGAGAAACGGGAGTCCCAGCATTCCCTGTCTCCTGCCTAAGATACCACCTCCCGGAGTTTCTCCCTGGTCGATTAGTGTCTAAAATCTTCTCATATACATATATACAAAAAGATGTTTCACCAGTTATATATATATATATATTTTCGCCTTCAACCAAAAAGATACTCTATTTTTCTTTATAAACAAAACCACTTAAAACTACAACAAAAAAGAGTACTTACGTATTAACGGGGAGCCACCACATATTGATGATTGGTTAGGTTAAGTTGTAATATTTTCGTTAGTTGAAAATTTCTAATACATCATATTTTTTAAATAGCAATATTTTTTAAAATATTTTATTAGAAATTTTCAACTAACGAAACTATTACAACTTAACCTAACCAATCATCAATATGTGGTGGCCCCCCGTTAATATGTAAGTACCCCAAAAAGACACTAATCTTGCCCCCAAAAAATATTACACACCCACCATATTCACTAATATTAATTTACAGTTTAATATCATTTTCACTAAGTATCACTAAAGTCAAATATATTTATATTAACTTTCTTAGTCTATGCCATTTTCTACGCTTAAAGCCAAACTGTAATTGGATCAAGTAAAGATAAGCACCCCCAACCTTTTTTAGTTAGTTTTATAAGGCTAACTAACGAAAATATCACGACTTAACCTAACCAATCGTTAGGTCAACTGTACGCCCTTGACGATTGGTTAGGTTAGGTCGTGATATTTTCGTTAGTTAGCTTTATAAAGCTAACTAAAAAAGGTTAGGGGTGCTTATCTTTACTTGATCCCTGTAATTAATCTGTAATGTGAAAGCAATTATTATTATTATTATTATTATTATTATATTATTATTATATTTCCCACTATTTCTTTATTCGTATTTATTTCCATGCATTGTTGGATAATCTGGCGACGTGTGACAACAACAAAATGTTGAAATAATAAATAATTATTCACTAATATAGAATGAACGCTATTTATTTAGAGTGTTTTAAATATATGATTAGCTACTAATTATTTCTTTTCTGTAAATGACTTTAAGATTCGATAAACATATTCGAGGGTAGATAAAGTTCTATAAATTAATTAAACCGAATGGACTTCAAATATTTTCAGGTCATAACTTTGGTATGGAAGTAAAAGCGAGTCCCTGATTAGTTAATTTTCATCAAAATGGAGTGCGTAATTAGCTCCTTACAAAGAGTTCATCTTTTCGCTCCTAAATTTGTAGTATATATATATATATACAGGGTGTCCCGTAAGTCTGGACCCATAGGGAAAAATAATAAAAATTACAAAATAGTCCAAAAATTTATTACATAATCTGTTCAAAGTGTCCGCCGTTGTGTCGCACACATAGTTGAAGACGCAATCTCGACTGCGACAGCACTTTCTGAATCACAGTCGCAGAAATTTCTTGACACGCCTCCACAATGCGTGCTTTAAGGTGGAAAATGTTCTGAAGTTTGACCTCGTACACTTTGGCTTTCAAGTGGCCCCACAAATAAAACTCCAGCGGAGTAAGATCATAATAAAAAAATAATAAAAATAATAATAAAAAAAAAATATATATATATTATAAATAAATTTTTGGACTATTTTGTAATTTTATTATTTTTCCCTATGGGTCCAGACTTACGGGACACCCTGTATATATATATATATATATATATATATATATATATATATATATAAATAAAGTGGTATAAAGTAGCAGCTCTACACGGAAATCCACCAAAGTATAATTTACTTCCCGTAATGCAATAAACTTAGCGATATATTATAAATTCAAGGCAAAACGTACGAGGAGTATATATATATATGTATATACATATATATATATACATACATACATATATACACACTATGTGTGTGTGTGTGTGTGTGTGTGTGTCTTTCAAATTACATAAAAGCAACATGTCGAAAACGGAATATCAATAAGACCAAATATTCTAGTTTTATGCCTAAAAATGACCCTTACGGAGACCATTCGGAGCGGATCGATCGCGACTCGTTTTCAAATAAGATAGGAGCAAAGCGGACTGGTCGACGAAAGATTTCGTGTGACGGCGTCTTGATAGTGGGAGATATCTTTAATCCCAGTGATCGTTCCATTAATATTTCACGAGGTAATCAAATGATACATCAGTTATTTCGCTTCGAATGTTTTTTAAAAGCAAACTAAAAATGGCATCATCCATTGGGAAAAGGTTTCCTTATATGGTTCGGAATGTAGTCTAATATTAGTAATTTTTAAATTACATTTAGTTTTAGTTTTTTTCTCCATGGGTTTATTTTTAAGATAACCCTTTTCTTTACTTGAGTTTGTATACGCATCTTTTTCGATATGGAGAGATAAAATGATAACGTTTGGATGGGGGTTGTTTTTACTCTCCTTCGTAACAGCAAACGTCGTGTTGGGGGAAACCTATATACTCGTGTATATATATATAACTTTTCGTGAGATCCGGCCATTACCCCACCAAGGGAGAACCCCAGAGAGGCACCTTCAGAACCTATTAGTCTCCAATGTATAGAAAACCTGAAGGAAGCTCTCATGCACTGAGCAATCTGAGCAAAGTGTTATTCAAAATCTCATAGATTCTGTACCACACAAGGTTATGACACCTGTTAGTGCAGAGGGGCGGGGAGGCATCAAGTACTTGTATTGATCTTCTTACGCTGTACTCTTTTGATACTGCTTTTATATATATATATATATATATCCTTCACTAAGTAGGTTGACAGTATCAATGGCGTATACTATTCAAAGTATATGTACGAGTAAGTTATTTTATATCGTTTTCTTTTGAACAGTTTTGGCATGAACCACGACAGTCCCGTGAATGGGTGTGGGTCCCCCTACGGCGTTAGCCAACACGTGATGTCACCCCATCTCGCCACAGACCCATTCCGGCCACGTGGTCCAACTGCAGTAGGAACGAAATTACAAACTTTTTAGAGTAAGTATTCTTTTTTGCTGTCTTTATATAGCCATTGTGATGGATACTCTTAAGTCTTAACTTCCTCTTCAACCAGAAACTCTTTCTCGCTTTATTCTCATTTGATGTTGTAGTAAAACAACATCACGGAACATACCTGCGTCACTGAGGCTGCGTGTAATTATACGATAGTTCTATAGTGACATTTTCAACACTCAGTCATAACGGATTGTCCGCGTTTCACACCAAAACTTACATAACCTTTGACTTTATACACAAAATAGCATGTTTACTTCGCACTTATTCGTGTTTTGTTCTCAAAGATACGTTACAAATCACAAACTGATCCCGAAAGTTGTTTACAAAGGGATTGAATGCCTCTGCACACGAGAGTAGCACTAACATTTGTAAGCAAACAAATTGGGTTACTGAGAAGAGGGGCACTAGCAGGAAATATACTATTTATTAAACATTTTGGGGCATTAACTCAGAAAAAGCTCAAACAAAAGGCTTACAAAAACAAGTACTGTTACTAGTACTAGTAATAATAATAATAATAATAATGATAATAGTTCGTATATACCACATGACTTACTTTTAAATATTATATTATATGCAATTATGTATGTAACCTCCAAATGTTTAAATTAAATCTTAAAACAAATTATTTAATGTTTTTTAAAATTATCATTCATGAATGAAATTACTAGTTTATCTCCAGTATTTTATATATATATATACACACACACACACTCACACATTCACACACTCACATACACACTTTTTGCCTAACTTAATTAAACTACGATGCCAATACCTGATAAATGAAATGTGTTTTATCATTAGAACTAATATTATTATTTGTAGCAGAATTTTTTTAGTCAACATTACAAGGCAAACTAGTTCATGAAAAAATACCTGCATATATATATATATATATATATTTGTTTTGATAATTTCTCCCTGAAGACCTCAGTTAAATGTATATGAAAACATGGCAAGAGACTTTATTCAGCAGACAATAGTCGAATCAGGATCTTAACAGACATTAACAGATACATTAATATTCTTTACTGCATAAAAACAAAGGTTTTTTAAGCTGAACTATTTTTGTGAAAAAGGATTGGGCAAATTGTGGTCGTAAATATTACAAAATGACATCGTGACTGGTGTGATATATACAGTATATAATGTCGCTATATTATTTGTTTTTCCTTCTCTCTCTTTCTCTCTCTCACACACACACACACACACACACACACACACACACACACAGTTATTTACTCGTACAAAATGTCTAATCATTTTTGTTTTTAATTCGAATGAGTGACACAAACTATCCTCCCGTCCTACCAAGACGTACTTCTTTTACAAGGGCTCAACCCCATTTGTTCACTCCAAACGCTCAAAAAATACAGTTTCCCGAAAGTGTTAATCACGAAACATTAATTTAATAACAAATGCTATCAGTTGTCACCTAATACACAGTGTGTGTGTGTGTGTGTGTGTGTGTGTTTACAAAGTATAGGAACCATCTGGAATGAGTTGGAGAGTGTTGGAATGAATGAGCGAAGGAAACTCGTTTGTGGAACGTGTCTTCGATCGATCCCAACCCTGAATCCATGCATGCATGTCGGCGGTCGCTCACAGGCGAAGAGAGAGAGAGAGAGAGAGAGAGAGAGAGAGAGAGAGATAAGCAAACGTGTTTCCATTCGAGATCAATGAATATGGAAATTGAAATGTAACGCTAATCAATAGTATAACAAAGAAAAGGATCAGCATACAGATCAACAGATGGCATCAAAGCGCGGAAAAACAATGCAATAATATTACATGCTGACAACAAAAAAATATAGAACGATAACGAAATAAAACCAATAGCAAAAAAAAAAAAAAAAAAAAAATCCCTTTGGTGCTCTAATGTTAATAACAGACAGACAGGTTATTTTAACTATTTTAACACTATATATATATATATATATATATATATATATATATATATATATATATATATATATACTGACTTATTTTTTACCTGTTCCTATTTCTCGTATCTGTACGTGTTCTGAATAGAAGATAATGGTTTTATCTTTTGGGAAATTTGATCCTGAAAAAATTTTTTTGGCGTCCAATTTATTGGATTGGATCGTGAGTCTTTTATCTTAAAATTGGAAATTGGTTCTTTGGAATTAAGGAGCAACATTTACTTAAAAAAATAACATATATATATATATATATATATATATAAAATCATCGATGCATTCATAGTTTAAATAGAAGTATAAAGAGTTAAACATCTCTTTACGGCCATTTCACGGTATGAGCAGCTCGCAGCAGCATTGCCATGCAAATAGGGAGTCAAAGTATTAACAAGGCTTTCGTACGTGGCTCATCACCACTGAAAGCAACAATTCTCCGCGTTAGTTTAGTCCAAAGAACGTCCATATCCATATTTAAGTGATCGCAATTTTCATTAGTTTGTATTGCAGCTACCCCCAGTTATTATCAGTCCTGGTGCATGATTCTTCAGGAGCAATACGCACTGTAAGTTGTGTTTCCTCCCCAAAGCAGCATAAATTTATCTGAGTTACAGTCACACTCGTACACTCGTACACTCGTCCACACTCAAACTGGACTAAAAACCACAAGTATCATATACTGTATATATTTGGAATGACGTTTGAGAATGGTACATGGATATAATTTGAGAATTTAATGTGTTTGGATTAAACATTTCGCTTTTTTAAATGTTTACTTTAAACAACTTATGTTTGGATTACTTTATTATTATTATTATTATTATTATTATTATTATTGTCTCTGTATCTACTTTTTAATAATATATATATATATATATATATATATATATATATATATATATTATATATATGTGTGTGTGTGTGTGTGTGTGTTGTGTGTGTTGTGTGTGTGCAAAACTAGGCTTACAAATTTAATGTATACTCGTTCAAAGCGAAGTCTTTACCCACAATGAGACTCTTTAACATAGAATTAAAAAAATCTGTCGAAACAGCGTTCTTTTGATGCCTTCATGAAAGCAACGACAACGGTCAAGAAAACAGATTGGCAACTGACTTAAAATAATTTATTTTTTATATGCCCCAAAGTGCCCCTATACCCAAAATGGAGGTTGCTTGACCCGAGGCTAAAAAAGTCCATTCGTGGAAGCCTTTTGAGCGAATTGTGAAGGGTCAGTCCTTAAAAGTCGAAGAAACCTTCAGACCTTTTAAAGAGGAAACCTATTTTCGATTCTTTTAAATTTTGTTTCATTAAAAGCTTCGTTAATTATCCCTTTAATACTACTCAATTTTTCACTCATTTATTTGGCTTCAATTGGGCTTCATATATATATATATATATGAGAGAGAGAGAGAGAGAGAGAGACAGAGAGACATCGTACAAGAGAGACATCGTACAAGAGAGACATCGTACAAGAGAGACATCGTACACATCGTACAAAATTTTTCAGTTGAGAAGCCATGTAGCAAAATAGTTTAGAAGAATATTCCTCGGGCTTTTCAGGCTTTTCAATTGACCAGTTCCCCTCATCAAGTCCTCTGAACTAAAAGTAAACAAAACAAAGAAGAAAAACTGTTTTTGCATTTTTTACCCTTTTCTAATTTATTTCATTTTGGGTTTCACCACTTGGAAAGATGTGTGTGTGTGTGTATGTGTGTGTGTGTATGTGTGTGTGTGTGTGTGTGTGTTTTGTAATATAAATGTGCACAGAGAAGATATGACGGGATTCAATTGTATTTACCTATTAACTGTACGTTCTTTGATTTAAGATTTTCACTTTAACCTTTTTGGTCATCTTTGGCACTCGAGGTCCTTCGGAATTTTGAGAATTTTCGGGACTTTCCGCTTTCAGAATTTTCTCTTTTAGAGGAGAAAAGAAATGCCTTCGCCTCGGGATTCGGGTCACCGCGTTCAGAATGCCATTTTAAGCGTTCTTAAATGGCTCGATGGACGTTCTTCATTAGAAGTGACCTCAGATAGTATTCGGTAATGATTTTTACCGATTACAAAAGTGTCTCTCAAACTGTTTCTTTCTTGGGTATGTTGTTTTTTAAAGGTATAAAATACCCGGTTCTTCGTCTTGTGACTTCCTTTATTGGGCATCGAAAAGGAAAAAATGGAATATAAATTCGCATACCCATATTTGTACAACGCAAAACACGCATTCATACACACACACACACACACACACACACACACATATATATACACACCTGTGTGTATGTATGTGTGTGCGTGTGTGTGTATCCATGTGTGTTTGAAACGGCGTTCGTATGTGTACGTTGCTTGTTGAAGCAGGATCGATTACTTTGCGGTTCAAATGCATTTTTGCGACTGTTTCCTTAGGCCTTTTGCATTCCGAAATTCCACGACCTTGAGACGTGGTTTTCATGCTAAATAATTACAATAATACCCGTAATAAGAACAATAATGCTGTAAGTGAATACATTATTATTATTATCGGATGAGACGCATAATTTCATGTCATTATTCGATAGATACGGTAGTTATGATCGGTTTATTTATATATCTTTACCAAAGACGCCTGACGAAGTTGAAGGTTTGATTGGTATTTTCTGATTGGCTTTTATTTCGGCCTGTTGTTTCGTATTTACTTACTTTGCTTACTTAATTACACACACACACACACACACACACACACCAGCGCGCGCGCGTAATTATCTTCTATGAACTGTTTGTCTTTAGCGTTATGTTGATAAAGTGTATGTGTGTTTATGAAAAGTAAAAATGCTCCAGAATTTGTAAACGTATTCCGAAAGGACTACTGTGTTATATATATATATATACACACGAGTGGTGTGTATATATATATATATATATTATATTATATATATATATATATAAATACGTATATACTTCATAAAAACAAAAAGAAAGAAAAGGAAAGAGTAAATAAAACCCCACAAAACGTAACACTTTTTAAATTAATTTTCGTAACATTTTTTTCTTTCACCCTAAATATGTGGTGTAATTTCACAAAAAGAACTTGCATTTCACCTTCCTTTTCAAACCTTTTCTCTTTTTTTGGGGAGCTTAATTCCGTTGCGTTACTCTTAGAAAAACTTTGGACCTATTAAGACATACCAAAACCAACCCTGAACAGAACCAACGCACCATAACTGACCCTGAGTATAACCAAACTTATTAAAAACCACAAGGAGAAAAATTTCTCAGTCATAATAATTAAATATTTGCACACTGTATTAAATAGTTAATGGAATTATACTGTATGTTTAATCTAACTGTCCTACAGTTACGTGAATCATGCTTATTGTTAGGATAAATTTTAAATATTTAATGTAACCACACAAGAGATGAGTTAATTATACCGTAGCAGGATTAACGATTTTGTATAGTGCGCAAATAATTAATTAACCATTTATTTAGTTGTTTTAAACCAAGGACTTTTCTTCGTGCATTTTAAAGGAAATGGTTTCTACAAGAACACACACACACACACACACACACACCACACACACGCAGATAAAATGCTTCAGCCAAAATTCTCACTTAATTCTCACGTTGGCTGCATGCGAAGTCGATTCTTTGGTGGGCAAACCTTCAATTGAAACAGCTTTTGAACGTAAATTAAAACCACTATAACATAATCATTCTTTATGCTGTATATATTAATGAAAAGAACGTGATCTGTGTGTATTTTTTCTGATTCCACAACGTTGAAAGCACTTCACAAGGAAGAGTTGTTTTTGTTTTTGTTGTTGTTGTTACCTTCAACACTTATTACCCAAAAATGTTCAAATTTCGTTTCTATGAAAGGAAAAAAAATATTTAGTCACTCTCTTAGTAACAATTGTACGACTCGTCAAACCATTATATTACGTATTACGCATTACTAACCTAACCTAATCTATAACTTGGTTGATTAGGTTTGGTTAGTAATGCATAATTCGTATGAGTAATTATGTAAACCGACTGATTTCACGGATTGACTGAAACTTTTGGGCATTACATGAAATGACTAGCTTCACACACTGACTACATGTAATCTCTCTCTCTCTCTCTCTCTCTCCTCTCTCTCTCTCTCTCTATATATATATATATATTATATATATTATATATATATCACATAATGAGATTCATCTGATATTTTGATTCAGGATGGCATTAAGAACACCTGTTATCAGTCACTGGTCCTGAGGCATCTGACGAATGGCGTAATTTAAAACAAGATTTAAGTCGAGTGCCACTGAAATGTTCGCAATTACTTGTCTGATTAACTCTTTATAGCCCAGAGGCACTTGACTGATTTTTTCTGTTTAACATCAGACAAGTTTTATTCAGTCTCAGAAAATCATTCTGGGTATTAAAAGGTTAACTATGAACCGCTCTTTCCGTGTGTGTGTATATATATATATATATATATATATATATATATATATATATATATATATATATACTTTTAGCCGCGAATGGGGTACTTGTCTAGTAGACCAACCTCACGACGTGGAGTACAATTTCCCCGAGCTTCCCCCGGGTGCCATGTACGACGCCAACCATCAGTGTCGCCTGGCGTTTGGCGCCAATGCTTATCACTGCAAAGGCATCGAAATGGAGTGCCAAACCTTATGGTGTCGTGTTGACAACCGTTGCGTAACGAGGCTTGAACCTGCGGCAGAGGGCACGCAATGTGGGAAGCACAAGGTAAGCCATAAAGTCTGTTTGTCTCTCTTTTTTAATATATCTATCTATCTATCTATCTATCTATCTATCTATATATATATATATATATATATATATATATATTAATCATCGATGAATTCACAGTTTTAAATGGAAGTATGAAGAGTTAAACATCTTAAATAGAGCATCATTCCGCTCATACACCCACACGGGCCACACACCCATTTTAGGGTACAAGCAGCTCGCAGCAGCATTGCCAAGAAAATAGGGGGTCAAAGTACTGACGAGGCTTTCGTACGTTGTTCATCACAACTAAAGCAACAATCCTCTGTGTTAGTCTAGTCCAAAGAACATCCATATCTGTATTCAATTGATTGCAACTTTGGTTAGTTTGTATTGCAGATATCCCTAGTTATTATCAGTCTTGGTACCTGATTCTTCGGGGGCAAAATGCGCCGCAATATATATATATATATATATTCCCTGACGAGGTGTAGCTCTGAATACACGAAAGGCCTTGGAATCGTTTTTCTTTTTCCTTGTGAGTTTGCAGCATTCATTCATTTCACGTGTTTAATTGTGAAATTCATCCCACACACACATATATATATATTATATATATATATATATATATATATATATATAATTCAGTGGCGATCGGTGACAATTATATATAGGGAAGCATGCATAGCCTATTGTATATATAATTCCTTTAAAACAGATTTAGATAAGAAGGGTAAAACATTAAATCTTTGGTAAACTTGTCTTCTACTTTATTAACTTTTAATTTGCATTTTATTTTTTTATATATATCGAAACCTGACCATAGGCAGCAGTGTGTTAAAACCCGGGCAGAGTTCCAGTATAAATTTGTATTTTATAATCCATTTGATCTTGTGCTAAAAATCGATATTTTTCCTTACAAATCTGTACGCCTCACTGGTAATCCTTTAAGGTTTTAATTTTTAATTTTTTAATTTTTTATTTTTACTTCTCTGTTTATTGTATATATATGTATGTATGTATGTATGTATGTATTTGTATATATATATGTATGTATATATATAATATATATATATATATATGTGTGTGTGTGTATGTATGTTATTTATTTTTCTTTTTTCTTTCTGTAACCTATATATAGGCTTAACCTTTTTATGTACTTCAGTGTTCCTGAGGATGTCATTAGACGAAAGCGCTTGAGCACCATTTTGTGTTTCCTTTCCTTCGTGGTTTTTTCATCATATATATATATATATCTATATATATATATATTATTATACACCAGCTCTATCCTCTATCCCCCGCGAAGAGGGCGGGGGAGGAAGGGGATGGGTAGTTCACGAACGACATTAACCTCACTATAACAACTTCACTTTGATTTACGCATAATTAAGCAAACTCTAATTACAATTAGCTTATATTTCTTCTTCTAAAAATATATTTCGTAATAATTGCCAGTTATTTAATTATTTAATGCTATGAGCTCATTAATTAAGCGCTTTAAAAGGATTCCGTTAGCATAATAGCAGGAATAAGCAACTCTCCAAGTTGCTCCCACGATCCACGTTTTGCCTAAAGAAATGAATGCGTTATGGGTCTGTGTTTCCATCAGTGAATATTTTTTATTCTTTTAAGACATAACATTAATTCATCCCCCAAGTATAGCGATCAATAATTTTATTGTATATCATTTATTACATTTATATTATCGTATAAGCAGTGAAATTATCGGTGAATTGATACAATTTTTATAAAACACGAATTTAGCAAGTCAAACAAAAGAAGCAATTCTCAAGGTTGCTTCCACTGGCGCCCGTCTCGACGCAACAAAATTATTGCTCTCCCCCCCCCCCTCCTTTTTCAATGCACTGATTTGGATTTCGAGCTTTTTGTATTAAAAAAAATAATTTGTCATAATTTATTATAATTTATCATAATTTTATCGTCATTAATATTGTTTAACAGCGCTTCTAATCATTTAAGTCGGGAAGCACTGCTTCCATTGCTTCCATGGACCGAACGCCACTGATATATATATATATATATTATATATATATATATATATATATATATATATATATATATATACACACAATTTGCCATACCTCGTACCTTGAACAACTAAGCATGATGGAGTCATCCTGAAGAGTTTTACCTTTTTCAAAGGATGACTTGTATAAATAGTGTATTCGTATCGTAGATGTGTCGTAGACAAACGGTTCTCTACATGTCTCTCCGTTTACTCTGGGCCCTGTTGTATGATACTTATAATGTGGCCGAAGTGACAGTCACATCACTAAGTGTATACCAATCTTACACGAATCCGTTGATGATACAGTATATTTCAAAAAGGTTTACTATACAGAAAGGCACTAGTACGACAAAACGACCAGGAAGATCATAAACAGGTGATGTTTCTGATATTGCTTGAGTGAATGAAATGGGTCAAAATACAGTCCACCGACATCTTCACTGTTATGGCTACAGAAGACGCGTTTCAAGTAGGAAACTCTTCCTTTCCTAAAGATATAAACGTAGTCGAAAAGAACGAGTTAAGGAAATGTGAGTGTGCTTGATTTGTAGAAACGTGATGTTCTTCGATGGATCCAGATTTGAACGACGTGTGACGTACAGTGGATGTAAAGAAATTCATCTGGAACTCTTCTTCTTCTTCTTTTTCACTGTCTTCAGCACCATTGTAATAAATAATGACATATACATTATAATATCAGGACAACAATTTGGTGCAATGTTTAAAATAGATTCTTAATCGTAGAAGGACGTTTAAATTCTTCTTGGTACGTGAAAATTGTGAAGAATTGTTTGCTCCCACTAGACCAGCAAAACATTTTTAATTTTGATTGATATATTTAGAGGAAAATGGAGCTCCGGATCACTCCTAATTTGCGACAATAAATTGAAAGAGACGATAGAGTATTAAACTTTTTCTCTGAGGACCTCAAATTTAACTCTGACATCAGACATAAATTTTATACTGAATCGCTGTGGCACCATCTAACTGGAAAGCGCGTCATCACCCTTCCAATGTGGAGTTCTCACGCACGGGGATATGGCATAATTTGAACCAAAGTTTTATGCGCATATCTTGCAAATTTCGTGCTACGTAGGGTCAAGGGACCTGTCACTGTAAAAAACGGACCACCAAGCACTGACATAAAGGTTGCCTTTTCTCCTTTTGTTTCATTTTTTATACATTGTATTTAGTTTGCTCTTTCATATTGCTTTTTATCAAGGTGGACAAGTTATTATATATATATATATATATATATATATATATATGTATGTATATGTACGTATGTATATATGTATATGTTCATGTAAGTTAATGTGTAATATCTGTAATAAGAATTTGAGATTTGCGTAAATAAAAAAAGTAGTCTAAGGAAGTGCCGCATTTCTTACTCACTCAAAATGAATGCGAAATGATGCCAAAGTGCCAAAGTGCCAAAGTACATTGACAGTCTACGTTCTTTGGCATCATCCATTATGTAGCTCATAGTTAAAGAACTACTAAATAACTATATATATATATATACACACTCTCCTGATCATTTAAATAATGAGAGCCCAGTAAAATACATAATATTATTATAGATTAAAAAAATATTGGTATACATTTTTATTTTTCTCATAACTGCATCCAGAATTAAAATATTGACAATATCTAATTTACGAGTATTATTATTAAAAAAAAAATTTCTCATTTTGTTTAAAATTTTGTTTTTGTTCAGTTTTAAACTGTAAATATTTTTTTTTGCAAATTATTTGACTGAAATAAACAATCACTGAATGTATGTAACTATGTATATGACAGCCAATTTTTCAAACACAGAGTATCCAGGCACCTCTAAAATTTTGGACTTTGATTTCGGCTCTCTTCTTCTCCTTCTACAAGGAGGGGGGGGTGGGGGCGTTTTATCGCGGGAGTTTCGCCCTTGGCCCCCTCCTTCCTGCATGACATACATATATATATATATGGGATGAATTTCACAATTAAACACTTGAAATGAATGAATGGTGCAAATCCACAAGGAAAAAAGAAAAATGATTCCAAGGCCTTTCGTTTATTCAGAAAGGCCTTGGAATGATTTTTCTTTTTCCTTGTGGATTTGCATCATATATATATATATATATATATATATATTTTTTTTTTGTGTGTGTGTTTCAAATGCCAAAAATGTGTCATAATTCCTAGGTTGAAAACTTTCGAAAGGATATGAGCGTAAAAGGGCAGAAATTTAAATTTACTGTAGTATAATGCAACATTCATTCATAAATAAAATACGTTTACTTTGAATTTAAAATTTTTGAATTTTGATAAAACAATTCCGGAGATTTTTTTTTTCGAATTTTGAATTATTTTTGGAATTGGTGGTTTCTTTACCTCGTCTTCCTCTTCCAAAACATTTTTGACCTCACGAACTTTCCACGGTGTTCACACTTCCTTCCTCAGTGGTGCTACTTCGGGAAATGCGTGACCATGGGGGAGCGGCCAGCTGCGATTCACGGCAGTTGGGGTCAGTGGTCATCATGGAGCAGTTGCTCAAGGTCATGCGGAGCGGGTGTCGAGGTCGCTAATAGACTTTGCGATAACCCCCCACCCGCAAATGGGGGGAAGTACTGCACTGGGGACAGAAGGAGGTACCGCATCTGTAATACGGAGGTAAGAAAAAGTTCTCTTCTTCTGCAGGACAAAATTTATTCTACATTTTTTAAGTGATTTTACATTTCTAAGAACGATTTTCTTTATTAATCTTTTAAATATTTTTAAAAATTGATCTCAGAAATACGATTACGATCTTTTTGGATTAAAAATTTTGTATCACTTCGGCTAACGTTTAGAAAAGACTCCTCAATCAATCGTTTCTCCGTAAACCAGCACGAAGAAAAAGTAAAATTAAAACAGACGAAGGGTTAGAAGGTCTATCTATTAAGCAAACGACTCTTAACCAAAGCAGTGTGTGGTAACTAAAAATAAATGCTTTCTCACTTCCTCTTACCCAATCCCACAATGCAAGGACCAGAGCGCCTCGTGTCCCATCATTAACTGATAATAAGAAATGGTGAACAACATTTTAAAACCGTGATTAATTAAGGAGTCTTTTTGCTCCGTTTGGCAAGAACACAGAAATGAATTAAATCAGTAGTTGTATCGCGTTAATAATGTCCTTTGTGTGTACTTTAAAAATTAGAGTATAAATGATCCCAAATATACTCCGAATGTAGTGTATTTAAAGTGTACATTTAGTACACCAAAAGTATATCGAAAGTAATGTTAAAGGTTTTTCTTTAATCTTTAAAAGTGGATTTCGCGTTTTTTCTAATTTTTTTTTTTTTTTTCCCTAAATTTCAGACGACATTTTTCGTGTCCAAAAGCGAACCTTTCGATTTATTTTTAATCTACTTTCGATTTAGTACTTTTCGTTTAGTATCAGTGTATGTACTATTCAAATACTTTATTATTTACAGAGTACATTTAAGCTCATTTATACTCTTAGTTTGAAAGTAGATAGAGCGGACACGATTTAGAGTTTATGTAAAACCGTGACAATCAAATAAAAAGATCCTTTCGTCCTAAATAATAAAGATATGTAAATAACGCCGTGTCTCTCTTTCTCCATATTCCTATGGGGAACATTCTCTTAGCTACCCGAAAGATTAAATGAATACCCCACCGATGTTTTTTTTTTTAATAATAAACCTAAATATGATTCAGAGTTGTTTTCATCTATCTATCTATCTATCTATCTATCAAAGTGTATTTTAGGATGATCGTAAATAAAAGATTTATTAAAGAGTTTACAACAAATTATATTACGTAAGATTTACCAAATCGTACGTAAGTAAGTAAACGTTTAGGTCCTTTTTCATTAATGGCTTTATTAGCGTCATGCCAAATTCGTTTCTGGGTATTGCCCATTATGAGAAATAACTTTTTGACCCTTTTTTTTAAAATTTATTTAGTACAACCATACAAGACTTTTTCTCTGTAAAGAAATTGTCATTTCACTCGCGTAGGTAGGATATATATATATATATGATTGGGGTTAAAAGCCATTTTATAAGAATATAATGGACACCAACGTTTCAAGCCTGTTGAAACGTCGTCTATTTTATTTAGTCTTTGATAATGGCTTTTAATTTTATATATATATATATATATATATATATATATATATATATATATATATATATATATATATATATATGCAATTGTATTTATTTTCAACAAAATCTTTGTTTGGATTTCAGACTGAGACAATTACTGTACTGTGTTCAAAATGATGATGCCCAATTTTGTTAAAATTCAACGAAATAAATAACGTCTCCCCGAACTCAACAAAGAAGAACGTCCCAATTTTAGGGCGCGGATTTAACATAATATAAAGTTAATAACTTGGGCTAACGTCCCAAAATTTCTGAAAAAAAAAAAAAAAAAAAAAATTAGGAATTACAAAAAAATAGTTCTGGCTCTTAATGAGTTAAAAGCTAAATTTGATTTATATTCAACGCGTATAAAACTATATTTAATACGGGCAGTTAATTTCTTTTTTTTTTTTAATTTCCCGAATGAAGTTGACCCTAATTTCTCCCTCCTCATCTTGTGCGGAACGTTCTTCTACACAAGCGTCGTTCTTTACATTAATTATACTGTGTATTGCTTGCAGTTAAAATGTGTATATATATATATATATATATATATATATGAGCCAAATTAATTTTATTTACTTACTTAATGTTTAATAAAGTTAGACCAGATAATTAATTTTGGACTTTGTTAGTCTAAAATCTAAACAAAGTTTTGATTTAAATTAAATAAAGAGGTTCTTTTTTTTTGCTGGGGCCGCGGTGAGTGGGGGGGGGGGGGGGTGTTCGTTCGTATAATTTAACTCCTTTTATATTTAATTTATTTAACGTGTAATATTTCTCTCTTTTCAAGAAATGTCCCGACACTGGCGTAAGTTTTCGAACGGTTCAATGTTCGCTTTTCGATAACAAACCATACAAAGGAAAGAACCACACGTGGGGTCCAGTCACGCTCGAACGTAAGACCTGATTCGTAACCTTTTCCTTTCAGTACCGTTAAAAACCACCACTAAGCCTGAAGCCGTTAATTTGGTCCACTGTTAAAATGTTAAAATAAGGAAGGGAAAAATGGCAAAACATTAAATTCAATATATATATATATATACACACACACACAATGTTTAATGAAAGAACCTGTTTTTTATCGTAAGTTTTTTTTTTATGTACATTTCGACGATAGAAATCCTAAAAATAAGATTTTAATTTATGGTCTTTCGATTTAAAAAGTTAAAATTTATAAAATAAAAAGACTTTAATAAAAAAATTACATAAAGGTTAAAATGTCTTTAATGGTCCAGAGTCCATTTTTTGTGTGTGGCCAATTTCTAACTTCAGAACTGCAATAATAATGATAATAATGATAATAATAATGATGATGATGATAATGATAATAATAATAATGATAATAATAATAATAATGTTTGAGGCTATTTTACTTCCTTTGTAACTGCAAAAGTCACGTGATGGTGGGGACCTAAAACTTTACGGACCCACTTGGTCAACGGGACGCACTATCGACACTTAACCTGACTAGGGCATGGTTAATTAATCATTTTTAGGAAAAAGTGATGAATGATTAGATTTTCTAATTAATCAATGATTAACTGATTAAAAAATGATTAAAAATTAAATACTTCTGAAAAGAGTAAGAAAAAGCTTTATTGTTTCTGTTGCGTGAAATAAGACCGAAGAAAACATTATGATCAAACATTTAGTTTGCTTTAGGTTTAAGAAATCAGGCATGGGCGAATTAGACAGTTTATACACGCAAAAAGGTGCCAAATTCAAATGATACTTTACAAAATTTAAAGTAAAATGATGGTAAAATTATGAGGAAAATTAATCATTTCCATCATTTTCTAAAAATATTTTTTGATTAATTAATGATTAAATTCGAAACAATGATTAACTGATTAACTCATTAATCAGAGCCATGCACTAAACCTGACTAAATCTAACCTAAGCTAATGAAACTTAACCTAACTTAATCTAACCTACAACAACTTATGGATTAAATGCCAAATCGAGCGAGAATGATGTTAGACCGCAACTTTACGTGTGATCTGAACGATCTAAGGGTCACTACATCATCTGAATGCATAAGAGGGTTACCCATCCAACTACTGAACAGACCCAACGTCGCTTAACATCGCTGATTTAACGGGAAGCGGTGTGGCGCAAAAATATATCTCTAACGTTTAAAGAACTACTTTATCATGTCACTAGCTTAATTTTCGATATTATTATTATTATTATTATTACTATTATTACTATTATTACTAGTAATAGTAGTAGTTAACTATAAGTTTTCTAACATGGTAGTCATTATTTCGCAAACCCCCTTTGTGCAGGAAGCCCTTGTCAGCTACACTGTAAACCTGACAATGAGTTTTACAGCGTCGAACTGAAAGACTCGGTGGTAGATGGCACTCCATGCAAGCCTGGCACCAGAGACATGTGCATCCACGGCGTCTGCAAGGTAAGCGAAACCATGTTTGGATGGAATTATCACTTCTGCAGGGATTAGAAATAACGAAAAAAAAAAAAAAAAAAAACTGAATATCCCTGAACGAAATCGGAGACTTCCCCCCCAAAAAAAATTGTTCGAGGTTGTTGACCTTCGTTCGTAGCGGCAAAGTTCGCGTGATGGCGATGGTATCCAAATCATTTTACGGGTCGCTACATTATCCGACAATCACCCGTCGAAATACCATTGAACGAACCAGACGTCGTTTAAGTAACCTCGCTGATCTAACGGGGAACGCTAGAACGACGTGGCTAAGACGTATAGCCCCTCTGCATAGAAGAGAGAGAGAGAGATAATTAGAGACCGAGTAAATCAGAAACACTATCTATTTTCGCAATCTCTCACGTTTACATTTTGTTTTACATTTACTTATGCAAATACTATGGGTGAAATATGAATCTCTTCCTCTGATAACGTCTCTCTTCGCGCCTCTAACGTCCTGCTTCAACCCTACAAATGGATTAAAAGGCTATCTACACAAAGTGTAACTGAATACCTGTTTTCAATATAAGAGACTATATATATATATATATATATATATATATAACATTTTTCAAACACCGAGAATATAACATTCCTTTATGTAAAGGTTAAAAGTGCCATATATATATATATATATATATATATATATATATAATATATATATATTATATATATATATATCACTGACGATACAAAGATCAGCAGAAAAATCGGCAATGCAGAAGAGGTGGAACCCCTACAGAGGGACACAAACAGAGTATACAAATGATCAGAAGACAATAACATGAATTTTAACACCGAGAAATTTCAGCTCTTGCGATATGGAAGAAATGAAGAACTTAGACAGCATACTAGCCCCAGATAGACAAGAAATTCAGAGAAAGCCAAAGGTTTAGGGGTAATAATAACTGATGATGCAAAATTTGAAACAGAATCAGATAGCGATAAACAAAGCAAAAGGAAGTTACGGGGACAGCT
The DNA here is from genome assembly GCA_023014485.1 of Bathynomus jamesi. Taxonomy (NCBI): domain Eukaryota; kingdom Metazoa; phylum Arthropoda; class Malacostraca; order Isopoda; family Cirolanidae; genus Bathynomus; species Bathynomus jamesi. The sequence continues at coordinate 365,195 of JAJOZX010001379.1, read as the reverse complement.
ACTGGGAACTTTCAAAAGAAAAGACGAGAAGGTAATGATTCCCTGCTGAAAACACTGATCATACTAAAACTTGAATACTGCTCAGTCTTGACGTCCCCATACAAAAAAAGAATAAATTTATACATTAGAAGAAATCCAGAGGAATTTCATAACAAGAGTGATGACTGCAAAGAACTCAACTACTGGGAAAGACTATGTAAATTAGGGTAAATCTGTATTCGCTGGAAAGAAGAGAGAGAGAGAGTACACCATAATTTATATATGGAAAATGATAAAAAAACTGGTACCTAACTTCAAACTAAACCCAATTAACATTCAAACAACACTGGAAAATAGGAAAGGTAGAATGTGTACAGGGTGTCCCGTAAGTCTGGACCCATAGGGAAAAATAATAAAATTACAAAATAGTCCAAAAATTTATTACATAATCTGTTCAAAGTGTCCACCGTTGTGTCGCACATATAGTTGAAGACGCAATCTCCACTGCGACAGCACTTTCTGAATCACAGTCGCAGAAATTTCTTGACACGCCTCCACAATGCGTGCTTTAAGGTGGAAAATGTTCTGAAGTTTGACCTCGTACACTTTGGCTTTCAAGTGGCCCCACAAATAAAAATCATAATAAAAAATAATAAAATAATAATAATAATAAAATAATAATAATAACATAATAAAAAAATATATTATAAATCCCTATGGGTCCAGACTTACGGGACACCCTGTAGTGTTCCCAAACTAAAGGCCCGACAATGGACACCCTCAACACTAAAGGAAAATAGTTTGGTTGTCAGGGAGCCAAGACTTTTTAACCAGCTTTCAAATCACAAGGGTCGAAGTTGTAAATCTTCGAAAGAAGACTAGATGCCTGGCTCAGGTTGGTACCAGATGAGCCGGATGTGCCTGGATGGAAGAAAACAACCAACTCGCTCGTCCGTCAGGCCAGGCCTAGAGGTGGGGCCACCAGCTTGACCTTCGTGTGAAGAGACTGACGCAAGGAACTTTTACCAGACTTACCAGGCTATATATATATATACACTATATATATACACACGTATAATAGGAATCTTTCGTATATACAAATACTGTAATTCATGTTTTGAATGACTCTTTCTTCAGAACAAATAAATTATGACAAATGCTAATAAGGGCGTTTATACTTAAGAACTTGAAACATCCCTTCCAGTATGGTATTATGTAATGTCTTATGCGTCTCTCCTTTATAGCGATGTACTCAAAGGTTAACTCGATTTATAAAACTCTTTACCAATTGGATACCCGAAAAAGCTATCGTTTGGAGAGTTACCGTGTTATGCATATCGAAATAGATGTTAATATCCTTGCTGTGTATATATATATATATATATATATATATGTGTGTGTGTGTGTGTGTGTGTGTGTGAGAGAGAGAGAGAGAGAGAGAGTTGTGAAAATGCGTGCGTTTACTACGTGATCGAGCCTTTGCGTGACCCTTCCGGATGTGCGTGACCTAATCCTCGGCTTGCTGAGTGTCACTAGTAAAGATCTGCCCACGTCGTGATTCGATAATTTCAGATTTATTTCATTCTTTCCGAGTTTAGTTTGTTTTCCTGAATCCTGCAATCAGGTGGAGTCTTCCATACACGCGGTGATTAATCTCTCGTCTTTAGTGCGCTCATTTCTATATTTTCGTGTGTGTGTGTGTGTGTGTGTGTGTGTGTATGAGAGAGAGAGAGAGAGAGAGAGAGCCTGCATATATCGCAAATACAAGATTACATAATATTAATATCTCTTTTCCTTGCTTATTACGTGATAAAGTAACTGCGTGCATCATTGCGTGTTCTTCAATCATAAAAATGTCCTAATAAGTAATCATAAATGGTTGAGGTTAATTTCACAGATAGCCTCTTTAAACGACGGTCAGAATATATTAAATTTTATAACGCGCGTATATACTGCATCGATTGAAATCCAGATTTAGGACTGTATATTAGAATATATATATATATATATATATATATATATATATATATATGGATGGTTAATAAATCTCGGACACTTTTTACATGTTAATTACTCATGAGTCAATAAAGATAGGAGATAGGTAAACGTGGTTAAAAGCAATAAATAGATCATGTTTTTAACTTTAAAATGGTGTATTCATTTACGAAATTGCGGTTATAGTTTTTGTGGAAATGACGATTAAAAGAAAAGCTTCTGGAAAACTCGTTCCAGCGTTTACCAATCAAAAAATTCGGAGAGTCGTTTTGGATTCCAGTCCCGTTAAGGAATGTCGTTGGAAAACAGTTCATAAAGCTCAGAGTGCCCACCATCAGTAGCCAGTACATCTGTCAGTCTTTTCCTCCACCGATCAATCGTTTTTCAAAATGGCTTCATGATTCAACTCACGCTAACGTTCTTTCTCTCATTTTTATTCGGACTTCTACCGTATGCTGTAGTTGTCTTCAAATAATAATAATAATCCATTGGATTAAGATCTAGTAGGTGACTACTCTTATGGTTCTGGAAATTTAATTTTAATGGTATAAAATTGTAAATCTATCTCAAACTGTGTGAAAATATACCTTCAAATTCTGGAAATAAGTTTTTCAGAAGTTCCGTCATCGTCGTTTCAAAGAAAATTGTGGCCGCCATCTATAAAATAAATACGCCACTTTAGCTAAGGATAATATATATATATATTTATTATATATATATATAATATATATATATATATATATATATATATATATATATATATAACTGGCTTCCTTATCTAATGTGGATTGTTCTATCTACTTTTTTCCGTTTCTCCATTAGCGTGTGTCCTGCGACTGGACAATCGAAGGAGCCGCCCAAGAAGACCGCTGCGGCCTCTGTCACGGCGACGGCACGCAGTGTGTGACGACTGAAGGTTTCTTCAATGTCACTCAAAGCGTCAGTTACGTGAGAGTCGTTACTTTCCCTGTGGGGGCGAGGAAGGTGAGGGTCGAGGAAATGGGTGACGCAGCCAACTACCTCGCCATCAAAGACGAAGCCGAAGGGAAGTTCTACCTCAACGGCAATTGGTAGGTCATTCCACTGCTCAACACCTTCGTATAACATGATCGGATGCGAGTGTTCCTTATACTCTCTGCCTCGGTATATACAGGGTGTCCTATAAGTCTGGTCTTATAGGAAAATTTACTCCTCAGAAGTGTAACTCGCTTGCATATTAGCCATTGCCTGTTATTCTACCTGCAACAAAAAATAGGTCCCAAAACATTTGAATATTTGTTTTAGTTCAAATGTATTACTTTTGTAAATTTAATTTAAAATAAATTTTTATATGAGACCGGACTTACGGGACACCCTGTATATATAAACATTATTTCCGCACAAAGCTTCTTCTTGTTCTCACTGTAGAAAATACTACTACTACTAATAGTAATAATAGTCATTTTATTGTTTTGCTACATATATAAGGCGTACAATAGGTATACAGAGAGTAACACACACACACACACACACACACACACACGTGTAGATTATTAGTCAGCGATGCTAGCCACTACACGTACACCACCGAGGCGCATCTATAGATATACAGTACACACACACACACACACACACACACACACACATCATCATAAATTGTTAAAAATTTCATGTCCATAAGTAAACAAGTGTTTTGTTTAATATACTCGTGTATATACAGTGCCGTGCCCGCTAACTCCTAAAGTTAGCACCGCTAACGCTCGCTAACTACCATAAAATTTAGCGCTACTAACGCTAACACCAACGCTAATTTTTTCTGAAACCATCCCAATTTATACATGTTCCGCCTTCCGTAATTTACTTACTTACACACCTTGATATAATTGGTTGTTAAGGTACGAAAATATGACGTTATAGTCTACAAAAATGAAAACCTTTTTATGTAAGAGTCGAGTTCCTTTCGTATACTGTATATGAATAGGGAAAACAAACCAATGGAAGAATAAATTCTATTCAATTTATACGAGTCGTTTTGAAAAATTAGCGATCGACTTTCTCTAAAAACTTAAGACCGCTACCTGTTTCGCTAGCAATTTTTGAAAATTAGCGGCGCAAACGGTATCGCTAATAAAAAGTTAGCGGCGCTAATTAGCGTCGCTAATCCCAGCACTACGTATATATATATATATATATATACTGTATATATATAATAATAATAATAATACAGTGGCGCTCATAAGTATTCGTACAGAGAAATATTTCAGTTATACTCGTCTTTATCTTTTGTACCACGCATGCGATAGTCATGAAAAGTTTACGGTTCGTTTGGATAAATTTAACAAATAAAAAAATTAGTTCATCTCCAACATATAATGTAAAACATCAAAGAATTTTAAGAAAATTAAAAAAAAAAGTTAAAATATAGAAGTTTTCGTACATTTACTTACAAAATTATTTAATACTTTTTGTGTCTACCTTTTGCTTGAATGATTTCAATGATTTGTTTTGGGTATTTTTCTACGAGGTTCCGACATCTCTCAGCAGAGATTTTAGTCCATTCATCTAAATAACGTTGTTGTAATTCATTCAGATTCGAAGGGTTTCTCTTGCGGACAAATTTTTTCAAATCAAACCATAAATTCTCGATTAAATTGAGATCTGGGCTTTGACTGGGTCACTCGAGAAGCTTGAAATTCTTTTGTTAACCTCTTTTGTACCACTGGGTCGAATATGTACCGTTGTCCACACACGCACTCATAATTTAACCCTACAAAACTTTGGTCGTTAAGTTGTTAAAGCCATTTTATGGTACTCTTAATTTGTTTTGGATCATTTAGGAAACTCCAACCTGTCATTTTTTGGCAGGAGGGGGTGTGGGGGTGGTGTGGGGAATGTGGGAACTCCAATTCGTCATTTTTTTGGCTGGGAGTGGTTGTGGGGAGTGTGAGGGTGTGGGGGTGGTGTGGGGAATGTGGGAACTCCAATTCGTCATTTTTTTGGCTGGGAGTGGTTGTGGGGAGTGTGAGGGTGTGGGGGAGGGATGTGGGAACTCCAACCCGTCAATTTTTGGCGGGGAGAGGTTGTGGGGAGTGTGAGAGTGCGCGGGTGGTGTGGAAGGTGTGGGGGTAGTGTGAGGCATGTGAGAAACTTCAACCCGTCATTTTTTGGCGGGTCCCGCCAGCTGAAATTTGAAGGTGCATGAACTACATACAAAAATGCACTTGACTTCCCGAGTACAGTATATGTTTTATCGTTAAATCACTATGTTCTGGTCTTTGATAAGCTTCAATGCTTTCAACGATTTCAGTCCATCTTGGATTGCGAATAAACGAAATAAATATTTGCGGATCTGGCTTCCCAAATTTTCTTATGATTGTCATAGCGTCTTGGTAATTCCGCTGCATTGCTCTCGGGTTGCTTTGATTAAGACACTAATTTGACCGCAGATGTTTTGGATTTATATTCCTAAGCCTGTTTTTACGTATGGACAACTTTATGTATCTTTTTCTAGTGACACGTTTTGATTCTGTTAAAGTCTTTGGTGAAAGAGTAAGTAGAAATCGTGTATTTAAAGAAGTAATATTGCAGTAAAGATGCTAATTTGACCGCTTTGCAGACCTCTGCTAGTATATATATAATTGGTGGATGGAAACCTGCTTTTTTTTTTAATGTGGAAGTACTCTGTTCAGTATTTGATTTCTTAAGAAATGGCGCTAAAGTCGGCAACACACTTTTTTTTAAGTTAACTTTATTATTATTTCCTGTAAATTAATTTATTTAAAAACAGAAAATGCCCCAAGTTTGTAAATACGTCAAGTGATTCATAAACTGGTTTTTCATCTACTTATAATTTTATGATTAGAGTCATTTACAAAAAGTAAAAATAGGCAATTGTAGATCGTTGCAGATACCCGAAAAATGTTTTACTGGACCAGCTCCAATGAGTATATGGACGAAATTCACCTATCCATACCACAGGTACTGTAATTTCTCAAAGGAAATCTTGTATGGATCTGTTCTACAATCTATATCGTATATCCAAACGGTTTTAGCTGACCAAAATCCAAAATTACTTGTGGTGCGATTTGGAGCAAGCCAAATTTGCACTTGAAACGGTTATGCAGGCCTCTACCCTCTAGAAACCACTGAATTATTTTAACTGAACTTAGTGTCAATTAAGTTCCAACCCATCTTCACTAGTTAAAATCACTACATTACTCGGAAAAATCTAGTAAAATGAGGAGAGTCAAAAATATTTTCTTATTTACCTTAGAGATGTAGTAATCTTAACTACAGGGTGTCCGAGAATTATCCGTACAATTTTTGGCTGTTATTAAAAGTCAACCATGAAGTGTAGAAATTCCAGTGTTGTCCCATTTTACAGAGAATCTCATTAAGTTTTTTCTGTACCAAGTTTTGACAAGTTTTTTAGAAATTCCAGTGTGTCCGAAAATTATCTGTACAATTTCATCTTTAATAAAATTCTTGATAACACACGTAAAATTCTTAAACAAGATTATTTAGAATCTGTATTTCTAAAGTTTCTTTTATTAAAGTAACGTTGTTACAACATTCGATATGTGCACCATCAGTGATTCGCAAAACATCCAATCGATAATTCCAAATGTTGCCATGTACGCTGCAGCATATCCACATCAATTCGCTCAATAGCAGCTGTGATTCTTGCTTTTAAATCATCAATGTCTGTCACCCGCGTACAAAAAGAAAAACTTGTCAAAACTTGTTATCAGAAAAAACTTAATGAGATTCTCTGTAAAATGGGAAAAACTGGAATTTCTACACTTCATGGTTGACTTTTAATAACAGCCAAAACTTGTACAGATAATTCTCGGACACCCGGTACTTAAAGCGTCGGAGCCTATTTGACACCAAGTTGGGTACAAATAACTTAATAGTTATTAGAATGTATAGTTTCGAAAAATGTTGGCGTAGACACGGACGATCACTAAACACGGGAGAAATACTGAGCATTCTGAAAACGCGATCCAACTTATAGGCCAGTATCGCTGACATTTCATGACTTTTTGGAGACTCAGAAAAAATTAGATGATAACCACTATGGACTCCGGGCAGGAAGATAGTGACTATCGCAACTAATGGAACTCTATAACAATATCAATGATGCACTCGAAAACAATGAAAACTATGATGTGATGAACACAGACTTTGCCAAGGCGTTCGACAAGTGTGACCATGGAATCATAGCACATAAACTGAAATATATGGGAATAACAGGAAAAGTAGGAAAATGGATATATAATTTCTTTTGCGAGCGGCAGCAAGTCGCTACAGTCCAAGGAATATCTCCTTCAGAGTCAGAGGTTCATAGCTCGGTACCACAGGAACAGTATTAGCTCCATTACTATTCATAATCATTCTAACTGATATAGATGATGAAGTTACCAATGATAGCATAGTAACATCCTTTGCTGATAACTCAAAAATTAGTAGAAAATAAGAAACTCAGAGGATATAGTATCTCAACAAACAGATATGAACGGAATCTACAATTGGTCAGAAGACAACAATATGAAATTAAACGCTGAAAAATTCCAGCTATTAAGGCCCAGAAGGAAATTCATAGGATTTATAATGACTGATGACACGAAATTTGAAACACAAAAATAAGATAATAGTAAACAAAGCAGAAAGAATAACTGGATAGATACTGAAAACCTTTAAAAGAAGGGACAGGAAGATAATGATTTCTTTGTTAAAAACACTGATAATATCCAAGTTGGAGTATTCTTTAGTCTTAACATCCCCATATAAAAAAGAAGACATTAGTCAACTAGAAGGGATTCAAAGAAGCTTCACAGCCAAGATCAATGGATACAAAGAACTAAATGACTGGGAAAGGTTACGTGAATTAAATTCATATTCGCAGGAAACTAATTCCTAAACTCACTTTAAACCACTCAAACAACAGTAGAAAATAGGAAAGGAAGAATGTGTCGTGTTCTCTAACTAAAGGAGAGACAGGAAACATTCACAACCCTGAAGGAAAATAACTTTGTCGTGAGAGGGCCAAGACTGTTCAACCAGCTACCCAAGCAAATACTGAACACGACTGGTGTAATAGTGGGAATCTTCAAAAGAAGACAAGGCGCCTGGCTCAGAACAATACCAAATGAGCCGGGGGTGCCTAGCTATGTGAAATGGAAAACACAAGAAATCAACGCTATACTTTATCAGGTCAACTCGAGAGGAGGGGTAACAAGTATGACCGCCGTGAAATGAGGAATCATCGCACGGAACACCTGAAGGTTGAAAGGAAAGGTTGACTTTTTAAATAATTCACAAATCCATTTATAATAAATAATGAGTAAAGTACATAATTTACATTTGTAATATAAAAATATCCTATTTAAATTGTATAACATTATAATAGGAAAAATCGAGAGTTTAAAATAACCAGTTGCATTTAAGAATTAGTTTTAAATCCCATTAATATATATATATATATATATATATATATACATATATATATACTCGTATATATCTTGGAACCTTTCTTCCACGCTCAAACCTGAAGAGCAATTTCAGGATTAAGCCCATTATCTGTTTCTAGCCTGAGGACTTTATAAAATATATAATATATATATATATATATATATATATATATATATATATATATATATATATATATATATATATATATATATATATTACTTTAGGATTAGGGTTTGGGTAGATATATTTTATCTTAGTGACATCCTCTGGTAAGTAAGTTATGAGCTAAGCATGGTCTAAAATAATTCCGTTATGAATGAGTACAGTATATATGAAGTATTCGCTATACCTTGAGGCCTCCAACGGGGCTTTTACTACGCAACTGTTTAATAAAATTTAAATATATTTAAAATTTTAATTAATTTTACTATAAATTGATGCAGTGAATAAAATTTTTAAAAATTCTTTTCCATATTTTTTTTTGTTTCTACAATCATACGAAAATCATGATTACGTCCATTTAAAAATCCAATCCTGAAATTAATCAACAATACTCAGCTTTAAAAGGCTTAGTGACATGGTTTGGCTTCTGCAGATGAATTGCATTATAGGCTTCAATGATTAACAAAAGATCAGTCTTGGAAGGCGCTTTGTTTGTCTTCAGGATTTTAGCCAATGAAAGCTATCGGAAAATTTTCATTTGAATCGTAAATGCATACGGTTTGTCCGAAGAATAAGCAGTAATTAAAGTCCCTTCACACACACACACACACACACACACACACACACACATATATATATATATATAATATATATATAGATATATATATATATATATATATATGTCGGCGCGCTGTGGGGGCCAGGTATCCCGGGGACTCTCTGGTAGTTAATTTGGTTGTTATGCGCAACTGTTATTTTTAATCAATGTATCTCTCCTCCAAGGTGGAAACGTATACCACACTCAGTTTTTCTCTTTCACTCATACCCCTTTCAGTCTGTCTCACTGAATCGGTATAATTTCTCTGTTTACATTCACTCGATCACGTACAGTTGAGGTGTTACTTTCCCTTCTTCATTTTGAGTGCAATTTTGATCAGTAATTGCCCCTCAAAGTATGAATTCTCGCGGAGCGTCATTCAGAACATCGATGACTTTTATACTCCGCGTTCAGCTTTCACGTTTAATAACAAAGTACGTTCAAATAACTTGGAAAAAGGTAATTTAGATGACTTTGGTTCCAATTTATACTGTTTATTTTCTACAAGGAAAATGTTTTTCAGTTTCAGGCTTAATTCATACATTGATTCATACATTCATACATTGATTCAAGGAAAGAGGACGATCGGAGTTTTAAAACAGGACAACGCAATATTTCCAAATTTTAAAAAAATTAATCAGTGAAAATATCACAAAATTCCTTGCATTATTCAAAGAAAAAAAAAATTGGCGTTCAAACAAGCTTAGTCAAAACTTTGAAGTTACGCAAGAAAACACTTACCTTATGCAAGCGAGTATAGCGAATCGATTATGTATACACTATGTACAGAAAAAACGTGTCAGGCCGATGGACTTCACACCCCCCCCCCCCCCCCCCATCCTCTCTGCCGCCTAATCAAACTGTGCATGCATGGGCTTGTATATTTCAAAAATGAGTGGGTGGAGTCAACCAAATCTGACTGCCTTAAAGGTGGGGTTTCCCCTCAATTTAACCACTCACCAACTAACGGGATAGCTACATTAATAGGGATTGGTTTTCCCTCGAAGAGGGTTGGTTCTTGATAAGCCAGCAAAGATTCCGAAGAGGGTATAGTTTTATAAGAAATCTTAAATCAGATAAGGAATCTTGGTTTGACAAAACAAATTACCAAAAGATTATAGGATGACTCGTAAAAACAATAAATGGTGAGTTACAACTTACTGTAGGTGAGAGAAAGAACTTACGCGTTATTTAGACGTTTATGTGTTATGTGGTAGCCACATGAACTGTGTGCAAGTCACATGAAAGGAAGAAAAGTAAAAGCATTCGGAATTGACGTCATTTTGATTAGTGTTTTATACTTTTAATATTCTTATCCATTTTGTTTAAATACATTTCCTTATGTTCGACCCATCAGGCGGACACACACACACACACACACACACACACACACACACATGTGAGATGTGAAAATAAAGACGAACTCATAATATACATATTTTTACATGTTTCGTACCAAGATTACAAGGAAGAAAATATTATAAATTCTTATCACAGCTCAGACGAGATGTAAAATAAATATACCTTTTTTCGAACATTCGAAGAATCGAAGAATGCGCATGCGTCGACTAAACCGTGATTTATAGGGATAAGAAGGTCCGTCTATGGGCTCCGCTTGCCCGGCATACAATGAGAGTTATTATGAGTAAGCAAACAGTTAATTATTGTTCCTTCCATATATACATTAGTCTAATCTCATAGGAACAATCTCCTACTGTGTGTGTGTGTATATATATATACACAGTATATATATATAATATATATATATATATGGCTCCTGTGAAATCCCTAGAATGGCCGGTATAAGTTAGGATTAGTTTTTATACGGTATAAGGATTTAAAGTATACGAGAGATAGAGAGAGAGAGAGAGAGAGAGAGAGAGAGAGAGAGAGAGAGAGAGAGAGAGAGAGATTAATGAAAAGGTCTTATTTTGTTATACAATTATTTCTCATTTACAACGGAAATAATTCAAAATATTGCATTAATTAGTCATAATTAAAATTCTTGGCGTAAAAAATACCTTTCCATAAGTTCGTGTTTGAATTTAAACTACGATATTAAGAAAGTACAGAAACAAGGTTAACCCACTTATTATGCAAGATGCTTAAACACAGATAACAATATTATATATTATCCCATATATATATATATATGTATAGGGTGACGCAAAAGTCGCACACCATAAGAATTTTCAATGATTACAGAATTTAAATTCTGTACCGATTCATCGATTTGTAGTACCTGGTATTCCATACATTAATACCAAGCTCACCCTCTCGTCTATTGTTAATTTCGCAGCCATCCGTAGGTTGATGTAGTGTTGATACATCATAATCAGCACTGAAAATGCCTATGGTGCGCGAATTTTTCGCCACCCTGTGCACACACACACACACACACACACACACACACACACATATATATATATATATATATAACACGTTAAATTTTCAGAAAAAATTAGTGAAATTCGCTTAAATTGCGCAACTACGAGTTAATATGCGTTGAAAATAGGCGAAAATGTTCTTGAGAAACTCAACAACCACTTGAATGGAGTACTTTGGATATGTTGACACGCGAATTTAGTTTAAAAATTGTCCAACGTTTCGCAACGGCGAGAAGTCACGTTTGATTACGAGAGAAATGTTGACGTCGACTCAAATATACTCGTATGTCCTCAAATGTATTTAATTCCACACTCGCAAAAAAATACTTCGTGACAACAATCAAATACGTGGTTATGTGTGTCATATATATATATATATATATATATATATATATAATAATATATATATATATATATATATATAATTATATATGGGATTTACTCCTGGCAAGAAAATTTATCATTATAATTATTAATATTATTTTTAGCATATTTATTTTATTACCATTTCCATTGATTAAACCAACCATATTGTATTTGCACTAACCATGCTTAGATTTATTATAACCCTGTAGCATGGTTGGATTAATTATCTGAATTTATTGGCAGATAAAGTAAACCGTGTTTACATTTACTTATTCTAAGGGTTGTCCTTAGACTGTCCTTAGGTAAGGTTGTCCTTTCTAAATACGTACGAATATAATACCGAACTTATATATTATATTAAAGTCTAATTAATAACTTAATTATTATTATTAATTAATAATTAATAGATAACTTTAATAGATAATCGTAATATTACATGAAGGATATATCTAATTCATTTATATTATCTAAATTAAATTGCCTTTTGTATTTAGTTATATAAAATATAGGTTTGAACTTTCAGTCTGAGTTTTGTACAGCGGTTGTTCGTAAATGAAAGTTGTTTTTGTTGTTTTTTTTATGTTGTTAAACTAGTTTTTAATAAATTTTCGAGTTGTCATTTGTGAATATTCTCAATTACGAGAAGTTGAATTAAGAGGATAAAAACACAACAAAGGACGTAATGTTGCGGGGTTGTTTTTTAACTACCTCACTAATCTCTTAAAGTCGTATGACGGAGGGGGCGTACAGCTTTACGCGGGATTGTTGCGGGGTTGTTTTTTAACTACCTCACTAATCTCTTATTAAAGTCGTATGACGGAGGGGGCGTATAGCTTTACGCGGGATTCGAAACACCTACGGGTCGCTACGTAATCCGGACGCCGCTTGAGACGTTCTCCCATCCAACTACTCCAAAAACCCAACGTCGCTTAACTTCGCTGATCGACAGGAAGCGGTGTTTCAACAGTGGTTACGACGTAGCACCGGAACAAAAGATGTATTTATTAGAAACGCACGTAAGCTTTCGACATATATTGAGGTATTCATCAGGCACGAGAGTATAGGTCGAAAACTTGTGGTTCTAAAAAAAAAGGCTTATTTGTTATTGTGGTTTTATTTCATTTTTGAAGCTGACAAACAATAATTCTCAGCACTTTTTTAATTCTTTTTATTTATTAATTTTGCCATTTTGCTATTCCAACAATACGTGCATCAAATAGTTTTAATCCATTTTGGAAAACTTTTTCAGACAAAACACATTGAAAGAAATATTTATTATATATATATTATATATATATATATATGTGTGTGTGTGTGTGTGTGTGTGCATGGAACAAGGAACTCTTCTGGGAAAATTAAAGCCACTATAGTCCAAATATGTAATGGTAAATGACAAATACTAAAATGTTTCTCTTTCATGATGGATAAGCAGATAGTTGGTGAGGGAAGCTATATTTTGGGGCCTCTTTGCTAGTGACCCGTTGCCCACGTTGGGCTTTCATCATGAAAAAGAAAATCTATAGTATTTGTCATTTATCATTACTTATTCGGACTATAGTGGATGTAATTATCTCAGAAGAGTTCTTTGTTCCACGCACGGTCTGTGTTTAACATAAAAGTTTCTCAGGGGACCATTCTGAGTTGTAACAACATACTGTATATATGTTATGCGTACGAGAGTAGTTACAAATTGTTTAGAAACTGTCTCGTGTTTAAAGGATCATCCAGTGGTCGGGAGAGTACAGTGCCTCTGGGGTAATGATGTACTACAAGAGAGAGAATGAAACGGAAACTCTATTCCTCCCTGGACCTCTCAAGAGTCCTTTGACTCTAATGGTGAGTTCGAGCATTATCATATTCAATTTCATAAACATGTATCGTTTATAAATGCAACATGATATCTGTCTTATAAATCTGTCATATGAAACAGGGATACACTCTAAAAACTGTCCGCTCTGTGTATCTCAGACCCGAATGTTGAAAAACGACTAAACGTACTCTGGGTTATAAAGTATATAAAGAGTACACTCGGTCGACCGAAGGTACACTTAGTACTCTGAGAGATTTTTCTTTAATCTCCGGAAGAATACTTCGTATTTTTTTTCTTATGCTAACTCTACTCTGTATGTACTATCGACTTGCAATATATGTTCCCTCAAGTACTTTATATTTTATGTATTTAGTCTTTTTTTTCTATTCGGGTCTAAGGTACACACAGCAGACAGTTTCTACTCTAGAGTGTAGAATGATCTCTCTCTCTCTCTCTCTCTCTCTCTCTCTCTCTCTCTCTCTCTCTCTCTCTCTCTCTCTCTCTGCTACAATACTTTCATTTATAGTGATTAATAAATGGTATCTCGTGCTGCAGCTTCTATTCCAGACAGACAATCCAGGTCTCATGTGGGAGTACACTTTACCTCACGAAAATGCCACTTACACGCCAGAGTTTAACTGGCATTCTTCTGATTGGTCCGTTTGTACCCGCACTTGCGGAGGGGGTATTCAGCTGTCCAAGGCTCAGTGTATGGAAAAAGAAGCTGGTCTGGTTGAAGACAAGTAAGTAATATAATGAGGCGCAAATTTTAAAAACTAGTTGACATACTAATTATATTTTTCTGTAGACATACACAAAATTTGAATGAATAAATGAACAAAAATTCTTTGTTGATGAAACAAATATTACAATTATTACAATTATTACCATAATTATGACGCGAAACAAAATATTAACTACACAACTAATATTTAATTTGGTTCTCAAGTTTTAGGTTTTACTGGGCTCTCAGATGAATTAAGAGATAGAACAATTTGAAATCGGATCGATGTTAAAGATTTCTGTGTAATTGTTTTCTTGCCATTCGGAGTGATTTTGAGCGAGTTACTTAACAGATAAATCATATTTCATTCATGGCACGTTGTAATTTCAAGTTACTCGCACGTAGCAAAAAAAAACAAACAAAACAGGTTTCCATCCCGTACACGAATAAAGTTAACGCTATACAAACGTATGGGAAGAAAACTAAAGCAGGAAGAAAGGAAATATACATATCGTTTGTACGTGTTGTTCCTGATAAATCATGCATCCGGACATTGTAATATTCGGGACGTCTATAATACAAACAAATGAAACTCACGTAGCGAATAAAGGATAATGAAAAAGACATTTTTGAATACAAATCGGAGGAATTTTTCTTACTTTAAAGGTCTCGTTAGTCCGTTGACCTCTTCTATTTACTTTTGCAATGTCTCTCCGAGCTGCTTATGCTCTGCATACATGTACGACCAGATCAGTACATTGCAAAAAAGAATATATATATATATATATATATATAAATATATAATTATATATATATATATATTATATATTATATATATATATATATATATATATATATATATATATATATATATATATATATAAATTTTAATGATTATGCCCTGAGGAATTTTGCTCAGTTACTGTAAAATGTTCTGGTAGCAATATACAGGGTGCTTCAAAAAATATATTTGAATACTGTGTGTTTATTATTATTAAAAATTATTATTATTATTATTATTATTATTATTATTATTAAAAACAAGCAAATAAACACACAACTGCTTACATAAACAAAAAAAACAACTATAAGTGGTAAGCAATGACATATTAGCGTCATATAAGTGGTAACATTTTTTTGAAGCACCCTATATATTATATATATATATAGTTTATCTAAGGATATGATGTTATCAGAAAATACAAATATGTCGTAAAACTTTTATTTGTTTATTTATTGTTTGTTTTATTTTATTATTTTTTGGAGGACGGATAAATTCTTAGACATATTTGGTCACGTGTTGAAGTTTGAGAGTCTCTCTTGGGATTTAATTTGGAGAAACTTCAGTTCTTTCTTTTGACACGAAACTTAATTGGGTATTTTGTATTTTTATACAATTGAGGTTGTTCCTATACGTAATGAAGACTGTGGCAGTGTTTCCCTTCCCATAAAAGATACTGCGAGAAGGAAGATCGTCCAGAAGACAGGAAGAGAGCGTGCAATATCCACGCCTGCCCCGCCTGGTGGTGGTCAGGACCTTGGCAGCCGTGTTCCATCACGTGCGGCAGCCACGGAAACAGACGAAGAACCGTGATCTGCGTCAGGTGCGTTGTCGTTACAGAACGAAGATGATGCGAGTCGCACCACGGATGAAAACAGTGTCAGGAAACAGTTTTCATTTGCAAAGCGCTCAGGCCAGACTAAAGCTGCCCATTGCGCTAATTCCTGGGTTATTATTAGTAGTACCATCGGGATTCGAACCCTCTGACCTCAGCGTCTTCAGTCACTCTTCACATCGCTTGAGCTAAGGGCGCCGGCAGTGATTATATTATTGTTTAAGTGAACTTAAATCGGCTAAATTAGGTTTACGAGTGGAATGACTTTAATTACGCAATGCAGGTCATATGGACCAACTGAACAGATGGCTCTTATGGACTCAGATTGCTCGATGACCCAGAAGCCTTACGAAGAAGAAGAATGCCCAGACTTGCTACCCTGCCTCTCTGACCTTTCATGGAACGTCGGTCCCTGGATTGAGGTAAAGTTCATTATCTATATAATAAATAAATAATATTATTATATATATATATATATATATATATATATATATATATATATATATATATATATATATATATATATATATATATACATACTGTATACTCGTATATAAACACTTTTCTTCCTTATCTTTAGACATGCAGAGGTGATCCATGCGAATTCGAGAGAAGAGAAATTCGTTGTAACGCTGCAAGAGGTCCTTGCGATCTTCTGACGAGACCTCCTGACGTACGCCAATGTGGAAACATAATTTGCGGCCATTGGGAAGTCGGCGACTGGGGCAAGGTACTGTACTAGAAAATGAGATAACAATCTCTCCTATATAAAATCTTGCACGATATGTTATACTTATTTAAATGTAAAGTCATATCACCAGTAAAGAATGTTTATTTTATTTTGAATTTTAGTGCTCTACAACGTGCGGCGAAGGTGTTCAAATTCGAAATGTCCAGTGCGTCAGCGGTACCGCTTGCACTCAAGCCAAGGAACCCGGAAGCGTGAAAGAATGCAAATTGGCGGACTGTCACTCAACGAACAATAACCCAATCCATAGTTTGGCTGTTCAAGAAACACTGCCAGAGATTTACAACGAAATAAAACCGAAATTCGCAAACAAACACACTCCTGACCTTGAAGATGACAAAACTCTTCCTAATTCAACATCAGACACTCTAAAACCAAATGATGAATCTTTGCTGCAGGTGAACACGAGTACAGTGAGTAATTCAAATGAAAGTGAACAAGTGAATCCTTATGATAAGAAGGTGACTGAAGATGAATTGCCTAAAGAAACGTTTACAAAAATGTCTGAAGAGCAGGAATCGGGTATTCAAGTCTCCGATCCTGCAGACGAAGATTGGAAAGATGAGACAAGAAATATAAATAATACTCAAATAAATGCACGTAATTTGGGGACTGAGGATAAAGGAACAACTGAAACAGATGATGACAATCTTTCTAACAACTCTAATGAAACGGAAGTAGCGAACATAAATAAGAGTAAATTTGAAGACACTGAAGAAGAAGGAGAAGAAGAAAAAAAAGAAAAAGAAGAAGAGAAAGGACAAGAACAAGAGCATGAACAAGGAGAAGGCAGCAAATGGAAAGAAAAACAAGGAAAAGGAGATGTAAATATGAGAGAGAAAAGTAAAAAAGCGGACAAAGAATCCTTTGGTTCTCATCAAAATAATGAAAACATTACACGAGAAGATTTACGCCATTCAAGTGACATATCAATCGGCGATTCAGACGGTGATTCACCTTCATATTATGAAGCTACTCCCGATGAATATTACGAGTTCGATCCTGAGGAAGACGCTGATAATCATCTGAGTAATAAACAGAGGAAAGAAGGAACAAAGAATGCAATTAATGAGAATTTGAATGATATAAAGGAGGATACTAAAAAACGTAAAAAGAATCGTTTAGATTTAGAAGCGGATGATAAAAATAATAATAATAATAATTATACAATAATAATAATAACAATAAAAATTCCGTTAACGAAAGCCAAAATGAAACAGAAGCTAAAGAAGAGCATTTCGAAATAAACCAAAATAACACCGAAGAAGAACATGAAATTAATGAAAACAAAATAAACAAGATGAATAATGAAAATGTAATTGAAGAAACGATGAGAAGAGAGCAAACAACGAACAAAGAATCTAATGAAAGAGAAGAAACCATTATACAAAACAAAACAACCACAGATTCAGGCCAACGCGAAAACAAGAATGACAGCTACGATTATTATAACGACGATGAATACCACTATGACGATTTCTATAACCACAAAGACGAGTACGATAACACCGCCGATTCGAATAAAACCACGGATGAAACCTTAATTGAACGACCGCAGGGCATTATCGAAGACAAGTTGGATATCGACAGTGTCCAAGTTATCGAAATAAGACTGAAAAAGAGTAAAAAAGGTAAGAAATACCGTCATCATAAAAGGACGATGGAAGAAAAAATAAAAAAAATAAAGATTCACACGGGAGTCGACGCCATTAAAGTGTTAAGGAAAATTGCCAAGAAGGCGAATGCAAAGAAAACAACGCTCACGGAGTCGGTCTCTAAATCACCCGACAGCGAAACAAATTCTTTCATACCCATTTACAAGTGGACAATCGGGCTTTGGTCGAAGGTGAGTTATGATCCGTTTAAATGCTCGAATATAAAAACCTTTGGTGTTTTTGTTTATTTATTTTTAAACCATAAATATACGTAGAATTTCTACATACCAATGTTCGTATTTCGCTAAATGAGCATATTCTAATACTAATATAGAATTGTTTTGAAGGAATTTTTCGACCGATACTTCTTGCTTAGAATTGTACAGAATTTAAAATAAATATTTGGTGTTTAAAAAAAACTTTAAATATTTTTAATTATTTGTTAGTTACTCGCTTCTGTTTAATATTTTTACTCTTTTAAAACTAAGTTTTACGTTACTTTTATGTTAATGCGCGTATTTGAAATTTAAAAATTCGTACATAAAAAATAACATTGACTGAATGATGTGAATTAATTTGATGGGATATGATATAAGCTATTTAATTATATATAAGGTAACACACACACACACACACACACACGCACACACACACACACACACACACACACACACACACAGAGCTTCGACAAAATGTAAAGGCATATCTTTTATCTTGTATCAGTGTTCAGAGCCTTGCGGTGGGGGAGTCCAACGCAGGGCAGTGGAGTGCCAGAATTCATCGTCTGGCGCCGTGGTGCCACCGTGGGAGTGCCACGCTCTGCCCCCGCCTGATTTACAACATTGTAACAAGGCAAGTATTTGAATTCAATTTGTTTTTTGTTTGCTGCATACAAAGTCGCTCGTAAAAGAATTCGTTGCTCACAATAATAATATTAATGTTTAAGATTATTTAACCGCCTTCGTAACGGCGAAGGTCATATGACAGAAGAAACATACGAGTTTACTTCGAACCCGAGCCACGGGTCACTACATCATCTGAATGCGAAGGACAGCCACCTACCTATCCAACTACTGAACAGATCCAATGTCACTTAACTTCGCTGATCTTACGGGAAGCGGTGTTGCGACGTAGTCATGATGTAGCGTTAATGTACGAAGCATTTATTTGCGTCTTTAAATAATAAGATGTATAATTAATGTACTTAGTTCCGTTGCCTCAACTGGACGGTGTCAGCGTACGGCCTGTGTTCCGCAACGTGTGGCTCTGGCACTCGGTCGAGGAACGCTTCGTGTCCTGAGAAGGAAAGTGCCACGGGAGAGATCTTCCTCAGTTGCACGAAGAATGCGCGGAAACACCGTGCGTGCAGTGGGTGGAGGGGCCGTGGAGCATGTGCACTAAGTCATGCGGTGGGGGATATCAAATTCGCTTCGTGAAGTGCGTGGATGTGAAGACTCAAGAAGCATCGCAGGATTGCGAGGGAGAAAGGCCTCCCCACAAGAGGGTCTGCAATGCCAACAAGTGCCAAAAGCGACGACAAGGTATGATAACAAATATAATTTAATTATTAGTGAAAGAAAAACTCAAATATTTCTGAAAACAAATTTGTTGACGCGTTACTTGTGTTGTTTCAGGTCAGCAAAACAATTGTAAGGATTTGTTGGATACAAAATTGTGCAGGAGATTGGTGCACATGTGCTCCACAAAGTTTTTCAGGGTAAAATGTTGTAGAACTTGCCATCGTCGTCGAGGATAATTAAAGAGTTTCACTCTTATGATACCAATGGATTAGATCTAATTTTAGCGATTATGAAAGATTAATATCTTAAATAAAGGAATTTAAGCTCTAAGTGAGAAGAGCATAAGAATAAAATTCAAAGGAATTAATGCTGGGAGTTTGATTCAATAACACTGTATTTTGATATTTGAAAAAACTAATATTACGTATGTATAATTATTGAAAACAGGATAAACTTATGTCTAAAAAATTTGTCTAGAGAAGGGCAATTATGTTAATTGAAATAAATAAATAAAATATATATATATATATATATATAATATATATATATATATATATATATATATATATATATTGAGAAGGAGGTTAAACAACCCCCAAAAAAAAAAATATATATATATGTAGTCAGAACATGATCTAGTATGAATTTTATGGTTTTTTTTATGGGTTACATGCGCGTAGACATGAACACAAAGTCACCCAGATTCATGTCAAGCAATTAAACTCTAGCGCATCCTTTGTCATGTCTCAACATGAAATATGGCACCTTCAAAACAAGAAATTTCACGTTTAATTCAAGTTTTCATGTTCCAAAATATATATATATATATATATATATATATATATAAAAAACATTGTATTAGCTTAGGTATGTATCGAATTTTTTAAATTCTTCTAAATGTATTGTAGATACAGTATATTAATTAATATATCGTAGGTCTGGTATGGAACATCAATAAAAGCTTTCAAAAATTATATTGTCATTTTACAATAATTAATATTTTTTTTTTTGTTTTTTTTTTCAAAATTAAACTTGGAAATGATATTTTCTTAAACTGATGTTAATATTTTGACGTTGAGAATTTATCAATTGTTTAATTAACTTAACTATTACCTCTTCTGCCTAAAAGAAAAACAAAAAAAAAAAAGGACTTCATTTTCTTTAGAGAAATATAATAATTCTAAGAAAATACTTTGTATTTTACTTTGCATAATTACTGGGTTTTAAGTCAACATAGTTTTTACAAGATTTAATGTAGGGCTATCTCTCAATAAACTAAACACACACACACACACACACACACACACATATATATATATCAAACGAAAAAGGTGTTAGTATATTGTTTTTAAATTTTGAGGGATATTGTAAGTGGAGGAAGAGAGAACTCTGTTAAAACAGTATTTTTCTTTTGCACTGCCGGCTTCTCGAATGTTCGTTCGTCTGTTTGTACGCTTCTTTGTTTTATAATTATAAACGAGTAACTTTGTATAAAATTTCATAACACGGTTATTGGAGTTTATTAACCGGTAGTTGTGTTGTGTAAAAAGTCTATTATTATTAATATTATTATTATTATTATTATACCTATTATTATTATTATTATTATTATTATTATTTATTTGTAAGTTAACCATTTTAAATATGCTTAATTTTTTTTGTAATTTTTATTTTTTTTTAATATTTTTTTTTAAGTATACCTTTTAATTAATTGAACTCACGAAAGAAAACTTTAAAAAAAAAGTAATGTATATGTTAATTAAGGAAACTAACAAAAGATATATAATATTATATATATATATATATATATATATATATATATTTATATATTATAGTCGGTATTAAGCCGTTTATGTATGCAAAATGGATGTCTGAATTACCTACTTTTCTCTTTGGAAATTTCTATTCATCAAACGATCGTTAAAAGTATGATGCAATTTCAGCTCTTTTATTAAATTTTCTTGCCTTAGTATTCATATATATATAATATATATATATATATATATATATATATATATATAAAATTTAGTAGCTCAAATAATGTGCCATTTATAAATAATATAAAAAATTTGATTTTTTGTTGTTGTTTGAAATTTTACCTTTGATCTTCAGTTACTACACACACACACACACACACACACACACACACACACATATATAATATATATATACATACACAGTATATAAGGTGGAATTACACCTTCAAGTAATAGTATGAAACGTGATCTTTCCATATGCAAATATTTGCTAATTAACAGAATATATATATATATATATATATATATATCAGTGGGAGTTTCTGGCTCGTATCCATATTGCAATATAATAAACTTACTCACATAATTTCAACGTATAACGATCGTATATTAATAAATAAGAAATTAAAGGTGGGGCCTGTCCCCAACGGCCCAATAGAAACAACGCCAGTGATCTCTCTCTCTCTCTCTCTCTCTCTCTCTCTCTCTCTCTATATATATATATATATATATATATATATATATATATATATATAACTTTCTTACTCTCTGAAGCGTTGACGCCAAAAGGGGCGGGGAAAGATTGCGAATTATGAAGTGGAGAACAATTAAAAAATAAGCTTATTTTCGTTTACTTTTCTCGGAAATAAAAAGTAATGCGGAAGGAAGCAAGAAATTGAGGGTGATTGATCGACATTTTACACCGTTTGATCACGTAAAAGATAGTAAAGATAAGGAACGAAGGTTTAGATAGACGAGTATTTTTATTGTTGGTCGTTCATTATATATATATATATATATATATATATATATATATATATATATATATATATACACACACGTCTGTGTTAGTCAGTGAGTAACATCGTTTTCCTGTAAGCGAATGATGAAATGATGAAAGTAATAATAATGAAGGAATTATAGCAAAAGGTTGCTAATATTATGTAGTTGGCCTGAGCTCTGTACCAGTTTTTGGACTTTCTCATTAATTAATATTATTATATGTAGTGTGGAAATTCTTGTTTTGAAAATGATATTTTTCATTTTCATTTTCATTTTCATTTTTTCATTTTCATTTTTTCTTTTTCATTTTCATTTTTTTCATTTTCATTTCCATTTTCATGCGGTCAGTCATTTTTACCGATGGTGTGACGTGGTCTTTGATTGCCTGGAAAACGCTTTCCAAACTCTGTATATGCCTTTTTTTGGTAAATTCTGGTCAAATCTCTTCATGGCGATCACGAAATGTGGAACGCAATCGTGTTTTTTTCGCTGACTTACTCTCCATCCCATTTGACGTGATGTCGTGCTCAAGGCGTCTTAAAAACGAAAGGTTACAGAAATATATTTACCTCAAAATGTGTTTCAAATGCTAGTTTGTAACATCCAACAAAACGCGCACACACACACACACACACACACAATATATATATATATATATATATAAATAATGTTATTTATTTAACACTGTATACATAGAAATAATTTAAAGTCCTTCCGCTTTATTGTTATATTTATTTACACGTGTCGAAAAAAATCTGTCTTCTTCTCTTTAATAAAGATCGAGGTTGGAAGATATTTATACCCCAAACTCATCAATCCGCCAAGAAAAACTTAAACACATTGCCCCAGCGCAACTGCATCATACGTAGTGAACCCCACCCCAAACTAGTTTTGGCAGTGTGCAACTGTGCATGCACTTCATAATATACAATTCGTTGAGAGAGAGAGAGAGAGAGAGGAGAGAGAGGAGAGGAGAGAGAGAGAGAGAGTGTCTTTGATAATAAAGAGCCAATAACGAAGCAGAAATAAAATTGAAAAATTTATTCCTGTTCCACAAATAGAAAGTATTTACTCATATTTTATACACAAACAGGAAAAAAATTGTGCATTTGGAAACTCGCTCGAGTAAAGAAAAATATAAATAAATAAGTCTACCTAAAAGAAATTAAAAATGCATGATATATAATATATATATATATATATATATATATATATATATATATATATATATATATATTTATGGGGGCAAGGTACCGCAGGGATTGTAGTGGTTAATTTAGCTGTTATGTGTAACAGTTATTTTTAATCAACACTTCTCTTCTCCATGGTGTAAATAATGTACCACACTCAGTTTTTCTCTTTCACTAATGCCCCTTTTAGTCTGTCTCACTGAATCGGTATAATTTCTCAGTTTACATTCACTTGAGCACTGTACAGTTAAGGTGTCACATATCCTTCTTCATTTTGAGTGCAATTTTGATCAGTAATTGCCCCTCAAAGTATGAATTCTTGTAGAGCTTCATTCAGAACATCGATGACTTTCATACTTCACATTCGGCTTTCACGTTTAAAGAAAAACAAAGTACATTCAAACTGAATGAAGGTAATTTAGACAATTTTGGTTCCAATTTACACTGTTTATTTACTACGAGGAAAATGTTTTTCAGTTTCAGGTTTGATTCACGCATATACCAAGCAAATACCATGTTCGGAGTTTTACAAACGGGACAAAACAATATTTCAAAATTTTTACAAAAATCAATAGGTGAAAATGTCGCTAAATTCCTTTCATAAATTCAAAGTAAAAAACAATTGACATTCAAACAATCTTAGTCAGAATTTCGAAGTTACACAATAAAGCACTTATTCAGGCGAGTATAGTAAAATTACACTTGGCAAATTGAGAACTATGTACAGGAAAAGGAACGTGTCAACTCAGAGAATTTTTACAAGATTTACCCCCGTCTAATAAAACTGTGCTCGAGCTTGTACATTATATCTGAAAATCTTGTGCGAAGTCAACCAAATGATTGCCTTAAAGGTGGAGTTCCCCCTCCTATTACCACTCATTGTCCAAACGGACAGCTATATTTAAAATGATTTTTTTTTCCTTGAAGAGGATTGTTTTTCAGAGCCAGCAAAGCCTCCGACAGAAGGTGTAGTGTTACAAAAAATCTTAAATCGGATAAGGAATTCTATGGTTAGACATAACATTTTGAAACAAAGCACTGAGGGTTACAGACTGACTTCAGGAAAATAATAAATCAGTGTTAGCTTCATAGAGTTTCGTCGACCCCGGTCAGTAGGCAGGGCCGCCGAGAGGGTGGGGAAGCCGGGTTAAATCCCCGGGGCCCGGACCTCTATGGGGCACGGAAAGAGGGGGGATAAAATCTAAAACTATTAATAAAGCAAGTGATTAAATA
>JAJOZX010001379.1:317500-335000 GCA_023014485.1 Bathynomus jamesi | reverse complement strand
CATGTCATTACACTCCCGTTATTTTCCTCGTCTCACACACACACACACACACACACACACACACACACACACATACACACAAGTGTGTGTGTGTGTGTGTGTGTGTGTGTGTACATAAACGAACACTGGCTTTTTAATGTCATATACTAAAAAAAAAAAAATATTCACCTAACCTAACATTAGTGCCATAGAACCGAGAAATATGCCATAAGTGGCTCAGACTCAGTTAGAAGCCCGAAGAGTGTTTTTACGTTGCTATGGAGAAGTACTATAGAACAGAGCTGGGCACTTGCGGCATATTTTGCGGTACTGCGGTACTGCGGTACTACCAAACTACCAAAACCGGGACCGCATAAACGCAGTACCGCAAAGGATCGCTGAAAGTACCGCAGTAACCGCTACCGCATTCAAATTTCCGCGTACCGGTTTGGTACCGGTTTGGTAGTTTGGTAGTACCGCAGTACCGCAGTACCGCAAAATATGCCGCAAGTGCCCAGCTCTGCGTATAGAACTTAGACTATGTTAACCTAGCGCAACCTAACCTAACCACGATTAACATATGTTTTCGACACTAAAAATGTATCTAGATTTTTATAACTAATTTTTATTTTTTGTGATACGAAAAGGGTTGTTATTTCACACACACACACACACACACACACAACACACACACACACACACACACACACACAAAACCTGCAGTGAAGCAGCTAATCAGAACAACAAAATGTAAATAAGGTTTTACTTTAAGCTTCCTCCAGAAGTAAAGTTAATTCCATACATACAGTCAACAATGTAAAGGCTCAAAACAAGCATTTAAATGAACAACAAACTAAATTTATACCATTTAAAAATTCAGGTCTTATGAGATAAAAATT
Organism: Bathynomus jamesi; assembly: GCA_023014485.1. Lineage (NCBI taxonomy): Eukaryota > Metazoa > Arthropoda > Malacostraca > Isopoda > Cirolanidae > Bathynomus > Bathynomus jamesi. The sequence continues at coordinate 334,122 of JAJOZX010001379.1, read as the reverse complement.
TATTGCACAAATAATAATTATGAAATTAATTTCTCTCTCTCTCTCTCTCTCTCTCTCTCTTATATATATATATATATATATATATATTTGTATCTTACCATTATTACATTTAACGCTAAAAAAATTGTGGCAAATCTATTACAGAGGTAGAATCAATTGGCAAGTTTTTGTATGAGTGCCATAAATATCGTTAGTGCCAATTAAACGCTTTATTCGTGCATGAAAAGAGATACGAAGAGCGAAGTTTTATTTAATTCTAAACTCATATCAGAACGAACAATAATTTAAATGGAAGACTAAAATATATGTTAAAATATTTAAATGATCAAAATAAATGCCGACTTACGATTTTTTTATGATATGTTGTTAACTTATAATTACAATAATAATTACAATAGTAACTACAGTATAATGAATTCAAGTGAAGTACAAAGACTAATTTTAGTTTATGATTACAGTATATATATATATATATATATATATATTTTTTTTTTTTTTTTTTTTTTTTTTGCGAAAAAAGTTCGCCAAGGTGGCTGAAATTTCTAAAAAAAAAATTAGTAATCAGTACTGACTGTTCTTTTTTTAATTGCTGCCTGCCACTAAGAAGAATAAAATACCCAAAGAAAAACAGGCTATTTACCAATTGGTAATTTTTATTTTAATGTTTTTTAGAAATTTTGCTTTTGTAGGTAAATTTTTATGCTAAGTTGTAGCCTGTGAACTATTATAGACGTAATGAGTCTCATTCTGTATAACCAAATCCTAATGCACAACCCATAGATATATGACAATAATCAATCAAGACGACCAGAAACTGAGACAGCGCTCAGGCCAGACGAACGCCGCCCATCGAGTTAACTAATGGATTTTTATCACTAGCACCATCGAGAGTCGACTCTCGACCTCAGTGTCTTCGGTTCGCTGGCCAACCGATATACAACCGGAAATAAAGCCAAACAGTTATACAAGTAAATAAAAAAAGGTGTTCCCAAAAATATTTAGATTGGGAAGTTATTTTGGGAAATACCTTTTTTTTAGGAGGGAGGGAGGGAGAGGGGGGGTTCACCCTCTAGTTAATTAAATTAGTCTTCAGTATTTTTAAATATTTCAGGTTTTTCACTGTTAAATTTATATTTTAATCTCAAAATAAAAAATTTTAATTTTCTTTAAAATATCGATTTTGCGTAAATTTTAGCCTTAAATATTTTTGTTAAGGGTTTGGTAGTCCCTGATATGTACGTGAAAGTGATTACAAGGAATTTGCAATGGAAAGTGTACATTAGAATAACTGGCATTTGGGTTTTGGTGCTTAAATATTAGAGCTAGTGCCAGAAGTTGGCACTCGATAGGTTTAAAAGCAATGGAAACCATTTTTTGCTTGTAAGTAATTCCATTTACCATTTCGTGCTAATAAATAGTAAATAAATAGTAAATAAACCAAGTAACCAAATCCACTATTACAGTACACTATGCGGAGAGAGAGAGAGAGAGGAGAGAGAGAGAGAGAGAGAGAGAGAGAGAGAGAGAGAGAGAGAGAGAGAGAGAGAGAGAATATAAATTTTATTCTAAAATTTTGAAAGTATGAGACTTTTTCATTCACTAAACACGAATTTTATACTTTCTCTTATACATGAGAGCAACTGCCATATGAATTACAAGGTCTGTGAAAGATCTTCAGGGGCCATTCATTCATTGCCTTCGACATAGTTCCTTTGACCAGACCTGAAATTAATGACGTATCGTATTTTCAGTAAAAACTTGTCCTCATACATACTGTAACTAGGTGAACTTTGTATTTCACATATGATATGTTAACCTTTGTGTATAACAAATTAGGGGTTTACGATAGAGTATTTCCGTTAAGCAAAGAGGCCAACTGACTGATAATGACTGATAGTGATTAATAGTGATTAATAACGATTAATAAGGACTTGTAGTAACTAATAATGACTAAAAGTGACAGAGAGTGCACAATGAATCTCTGTTACACACTGAAATATTGAAACAAAATTCTCTCTCTCCTCTCTCTCTCTCTCTCTCTTCTCTCTCTCTCTCTCTTTCTCTCTCTCTTTCTCTCTCTCTCTGTATATATATATAAATAATGTAAACTTACAAGGAAAAAGAAAAATGATTCCAAGGCCTTTCGTGTATTCAGAAGTACACCTAAGGCCTTGAAATCATTTTTCTTTTTCCTTGTGGGTTTACATCATTCATTCATTTCACGTGTTTAATTGTGAAATTCATCCCATATATATATACCTTACAACCTTACAACCTTACAAAGGTTCCGCGCGATGATTTCTCATTTCTCATATATATATATATGAAGAATGAAGATATCGGTTGAAGATATGTTAAGGGAAAGAATTTACTTTAAAGAATTACCTCAGATATTGCATTTCATGATGAAAAGAGGGCGAAGGAGAAAAGATCTTAAAAGTTCTATTAATTTTGCGTGTCAGACTCGCCAATTTGAACTTTAAAAGCGTAAACTAAAGAAATTGGCGCCCAACAAAGTAGTCGTTTTCTTCCTGAATACAGAAGTTTGGAAACAAATGAAGTTACGTAAAACTGTGACATCCAAAAAGTTTGTTATTATCATTTTCATTCTCTGTAGTAAATTTAATATTCAGATGAGGAGGCTTTCAGAATGTACCGTCGTCATCCAACTCCTGATTCTCACTCAGCTTATGTTTCTGCCCGGAACTGTACAAAATCTGTTTTTAGACTCGCCAAAAATTCCTTCATCCGACAAAAATGTGAAACCTTTCTAATTCTAATTCTTCTCGCTCTTTCTGGCATCTAGCCAAGAACTTCTCCAACAACTTTATTTCTTCTTCTTTCACTCTTTTCCATTCTGACGGCTCAGTTGCAGTCTCTTTTCCCGATAAAGCTGAACTCTTCGTTCAGTCTTTCACCTCCAACTCAACTCTGGACGATTCCAGTGCTGTTTCTCCATCTCCTCCTCCCTCTGACTTTATTATGGCTGAAATTAGAATCTCTTCCAAAGAGGTTTTTCCTACCCTCTCTGGGATCAACTCTAGGAAGGCGTACGGTCCTGATGGTGTCCCTCCTGTTGTTCTCAAGAACTGTGCTTCTATGCTGACACCCTGCCTAGGTAAACTCTTTCGTCTTTGGCTTTCATCTGTCACTTTTCCTTCCTGCTAGAAGTTCGCTTTCATTCAGCCTGTGCCAAAGAAAGGTAACCGCTCTCAACCCACCAACTATTGTCCAGTTCCTTTAATTTCTTGCTCTACTTGACCAGATAGAATCAAAGGCTTTTCTTCTCATCACTTCCCCGCCTCTTACTGATTGTCTTCAATCCCTCTCTCTATGCCGCAATTTGCCTCACTCTCTCTTTACTATCGCTATTATATCGGACACTGATCTTCTGAACTCTCTAACTGCATGCCTCCTCCTTTAAGGAGAGAACGCAGTACCAGACTTTAGACCAGTGGTTCTGAACCTGGGGTACGCGAGGGAATCTTAGGGGTTACACGACGGGGTCCTGAAAATATAACCCTTTTAATTTTATATACGATTAACAAACGGCCACGAGTCACACGGTCGTAAAGAAAGTAAAATTCCTCTATGCCTCTCAAAAATCCAGAGAATTCCTTGAAACAGTTCAAGGGGTACATAAGAAGAAAAAGGTTCAGAACCGCCGCTTTAGACACATTCTCATTCCTTTTCTGTCCAACTCTCCAACGCTAGGGTTAATCAGTATTCTCTGTCTTTCATCTATTTAAACCGTAAGCTCTGGAACAACCTTCCTCAGTCCATCTTTCCGCCTGTTTATGACCTCCACTCTTTCAAACGCAAATTGTTCAGGCGTCTCGAAAACCTTGAACCCTGAATTTGGCTCTTTTCTTCTATGCGGGTGGGGGTGGGAGCTTTTTGCGGGCGCTCGCCCTTGGTTCCTTCCTGCATAAAAAATATATATATATACAGGGTGTTTCAGGTCGACCCTAGAAATATGGAAATTGGTGGAATTTGGAGTTTGTATTTGGTATTTGGTATTTAAAGTTTGCTATAGTAATTCCGTAACTAATATGAAGTGTTTCTTTTTATTGCAGGTGAATGAAAATGGCCGATAGAGGAAGTGGATCATTTCGATTGTCTAAACAGCAACGAATAAAACTAATGAAGTTGGTGTATCTTTGTGGTGAGAATGTGAGTGAAGCACGTCGAAAATTTTATGCAGAGTATGGTTTTACGCCGGCACATACAACTGTCGGTGATTTGATAAGAAAATTTGAAGAAACGGGAAACGTTGACACAAAGTCCTCGGGATCAAGAGAAACAGTAACTGGTGTGGACAATCAACAGCTAGTAGCGGAAGCCTTAGTCAAAAGTCCAAAGAGATCATTGCGTAAACTTTTTTCTGAGTTATCTGTTGATGTCAGTGCAACATCTGTTTGGAGGATTACACGGAAGCTCCATGTAAAGCCCTACAGTCCACTTACAGTTCATGCTTTGTCGGAAGATGACCCTGATAGACGAAACCAGTTTTGTACCATTGTGCTTGATCATTTAAAACAGGACCCACAGTTATTGGACAAAATTGTATGGACCGATGAGCAAAATTTCTTCTGGATGGCAGTGTCAACCGTTACAACTGTTACATCTAGAGTGATACGAATCCACACTGTGTCCTGACTCACCAAGTGAATGCACCTGGAGTAACAGTTTGGGCAGGAATTTCTTCCAATGGTATTGTAGGACCATTTTTCTTTGAAGAAACAGTGAATGGAGAACGTTATCTGGAAATGATGCAAAACAAAGTCTTGCCCATTCTTCCTGAATGTGTCCCGGATGTTAATGAAATCTTTTGACAACAGGATGGTGCACCGCCACATTATCATCTGGATGTTCGTGCATTTTTCGACCAGACATTTCCACAGCGGCGGATTGGAAGACGTGGTCCAATTGAGATGCCAGCGAGATCACCTGATTTCACCCCTATGAATTTCTTTCTTTGGGGCTACATTAGAGAACGAGTGTACAGGACGAAGCCCAAAGATCTACTGGATCTGCAAGGGAAAATCGAGGTTGAGATTCATTCTCTCCCACACGATTTGTGTGCAAAAGTATGCCGCAGTTTTGAACACCGGATGCAGGCATGCATCAATGCAGATGGAGCTCAGTTTGAACATTTACGCACGTAAACCACTTGTAATGACATGAACATATAGAACCTATCTTGTATAGTATTGTATGTAAACAATAATAACAATAAAACGACATATTATACTTCGTCGCTTCTTATAGGGTCGACCTGAAACTTTGAATTACTACCTACTTGCTACAAATTCCTCCAATTTCCACATTTCTAAGGTCAACCTGAAACACCCTGTGTATATATACATATATATACACACACATGCAAATATCAGTATTCACTAAATACTGCTTCATAAAACTAAACTTAGGGTATATATATTTGGAGGAGGAGATTATAGACACCAAGTGACCAGAGAAATACTCCGGGGTAGATAGACGTTATGCAGGAGACAGGGAGTGCTGGAACTTCCATTTCGCCTGTCACTGTACGCTTTAGCTGATCTTTTTCTGTCTTACTACCATATAAACAGACCAGCACATTCTCCAAAACACACTTCTCCTTTCATTCTTCACTACACATACATGCGTTTTACACACTACACAATCTTTACAAAAAAAAAAAAAATGGCATTATAGACCTCGGAGAGCTTGATCTCGGCTCTCTCCTTCTCATATACAGTAGGTGGGGGCGGTAGTTTTGCGGCCGCTCGTCCTTGACTCCTCCTTCCTGCATACTATATATATAGTATATATATATATATATATATATATAAATATATATATATATACTATATATATAGTATATATATATATATATAAAACAATGCGCCTCGGTAGTGTAGTGGTTAGCGTCGCTGACTACGAATCCATCGGCCCCGGGATCGAGACCCGGTAACGGCAGCCGGCGCGCAGCAAAACCCAGCTGTTCATCCTTCCACGCAATAAAGAAAGTGGTTGGTAGATAAATGGGTACCCTGGGTGGCCTGGTGGTTAAGACGCTGGGCTGCTGGTGGGGCGTGGTTCGGATTCCACGTTAAACTGTAGGTCTAAGGTGGAGTGAAAAGCTTGACCTTCGTCAGAATGAACAATTCGGATGGAAGCTAACCAAAGGTGTGTGTGTCAGGGGCGGATTAACTGTACTTGGGCCTGAGGCTAATTTTATTTTGGGGGCCCTTTTCTATAGATTTTTATCAACAATACATGTACATGTACAGTACATAGTACATTTACACGAATTATATGTACGATGCTTAGGCTAATTGAGAAACAAACTTAAAAGAACCTTAACACAGTGTATTTTGCCGTTTGCTAAAACAAAACAGTATTAAACAAACTTTACTTTAGGGCCTATAAAACATAAAATAAAACAGGGAATTTGTCAGTTTTGTACTCTGTCATATTTAATCAAAGAAGTTTGAGAAATCTCGAATTATATCATCGAAACTCAGTTGATTGGAGGCCCCCTCAAGCATGGGGGCCTGAGGCTTCAGCCTCAATTGCCTCAATGATAATCCGCCACTGTGTGATATATATATATATATATATATATATATATATATATATATATATATATATATATATATATATATATATATATATATAGGGCGTCCCAAAAAAATGTATACACACTTTAACAGCTGATAGCTCAATTGATGTTTCTTTCTTTCCAAGTTAAACCCATTAGAATTAATAATAGCAGTCAGACTAAGCTTTGAACAAAGGAAATTCATTCTAAAATGCTACTGGAAGTGTGAAAACGCAGTTGAAGTGCAAAGACAGTTAGGAGGGAGTTTCAAACAGATCCACCAACGCGACTTACCATCACTCGAATTAGAGATAAGTTTGAAGCCGATGGAACTGTTCAGAATGTCCACAAGAAGCGTTCCGGAAGACCACGGACATCGACAAGCCCCACAAAGCAAGAAAGAGTACTGGAAACGTATCATCAAAGTCCAAGAAAATCTGTGCGGCAAGCGAGTCGTGAGGTAGGAATTTCAGAATCGTCTGTCCAACGCATTTTGAAGCGCTGTCAATGGAAAAGTTACATTCCAAGATTAGTCCATGCTATTAATGAAGATGATCCGGACCGAAGAGTGGAGTATTGCGAGTGGTACTTGGCACGATGTGGATGTGGATTGGACGAAGGGGTTTCGTAGAATACCTTCCGGGTTCACCAGACCTCACACCACTAGACTTTTTTTTATGGGGATACTTAAAAGACAAAGTCTACGCTATAAAACCTGCAACAGTCGCTGAATTGAGAGCAGCCATTGAACGAGAATGCACACAAATACCAAACGAAATGTTTCGTGATGTTTGCGATTCCATTGCTTCGCGTTATCAGCAGTGCCTGGACCAGAACGGACGTCAGTTTGAAAACAGGCGTTGACAAAACAATTAAATAATGTCTGTAGATTCTATTACATTTTGAAAATGAAATGTATTTTAATAAACACTGCCTTTATAAGTATTTAAAGTGTGTATACATTTTTTTGGGACGCCCTATATATATATATATATATATATATATATATATATATATATATATATATATGCCATAACTTTAGTTCTATGAAGCAGTATTTAATGAATAATGACGTTACATTGCCACAAAACGCAATTCATATTTCCTCCAATTCTGACAGTTTATAATAAATATTTAAAGTTGAATTTCTCTCTGTCACTTAACAGAGAGAAGCACAATTCTGGACACGAATTTCCACTGATTAATTGAAGGGTCGCGCGTCTTAAGATACCTAAGCGCCACCACAGGCGAAAACGTGTTTTTGATGGATATCACTATTTTCACCCTTCCTCTATCGCGTGGTTTGGGTTATAATGACCTTACGACACTAGAAGTATGGTTGAAAACTTTATGAAGCGAACTACTTTTTTCACCTCTATCGCCAGCCAAAAGTTCACCCAAAGTTAAGAAAATCAAAAAATAAAAAAAAAATATATATATAAAATATAAAATATGAAAATCTATTCCAAAAACTCATTAACATCTTCATTAGCATACTTAGAACTCCTCTAATTTAGCCAAAAATGAACGTTCTAGCTCAATTAATAACAGAGATACTATTGCGAGAATATTGCTGAACTTTGGAGGCGATTTCTGGCGAATTTTAATTTTGGCGCTTAGGTACCGTAAGACGCGGGACCCCTCAATTATAACGAAACCTTTATTACTTCAAATCAAACAAACCATTCGCGATATGTTGCAGCCGTACGGAAACTACGTGCTCAGTTGAAAGTTATGTGGTAAGGGGTTGTGTGTGTGGGGGGGGGGAACTGGATGATGAACGGCGGGAGATGAAAATACTTCCCGGGTGTCGCAAAAGAATAACAGGTGACAGTGGGATGCCTTGAGCCGGAAAAGGTTGGAAAGCACTGGCTTGAGGATCAACGTATAGTCAATTAAAAAGGCCCTGTGGTGAAACTCTTAAGTTTCTTACTAACAAATATACCGGTAAGAAACGTAAAGTTTCACCACAAGACTTTTTGGATCGACTGTTCGTAGAGATTATCTCCCTTGGTAAAAAACAATACTCTGGCTTTTCTTGCTCAGAGCATATAATGTTCTTATCTTACTTTATTATACGCTCGTTTCGTTATAATATACATAATACACACAGTTCGGCTCTTATAAACCGTGGGTGCATGATTCATCAGGAGCAAAATGCACCGGAAATTTGTGCATTTCCTCGTTAAGTTTATACAAATGCATGAGCTGTATATATCCAATCAAATATAGCCACAACCTTGCTCTGTATTTAATAACTGTTAATGAAAATGAGCCAAAAAAACAACAGTTAGTCTGAATTTGAAATACAACCGAGAAGGCATTGATAAATACCTGACCTTTAGAAGTTGAAGGAGCTCATGAATTTAAATTTAAAATTATTTATATATATATAACAACGGGTTCGCAAAATGTGGTATTCATGTACCAGTAGTGGTACGCAAACTGTACTGCTTATAATGGTAACGAAAATATATTCAGGTCTATGAACTATAAAAAAATTGAATCAGTTATTAATATATATATATACAGGGTGTCCCCAAAAAACTATATACTCTTTACAGCATCATATATATAAGAGTATATAGTTTTTTGGGGACACCCTGTATATATACATCTTTGGATAACATGCTTCATTGAATTAGTATACTTAGGTTAGTTTAATTAGGAATGCCTGTAAAATAATGGTAATGGATCTGCCCTGAAAAAATTTGAGGGTGAATTTGTGAATTTTTAGTATTATATAAAACAAATGGTTTTTTTTTTACAGTTTCAGATTGACGAAATCGTTACAGTCCTGATTGAGGAAAATAAGACATAAATCAATATGAAATATAATGAAGAAGAATGTTTCTTCAATATTTTTAATTAATAAAATTCGGATAAGCGTGGATCTGCAAAATAGGAAAGGACACTGTGGTTAAGCTATTATTGTTGTTGTTGTTGTTGTTGTTGCTGTTGTTGTTTATTGTTGTTACTCTATAAAATTTGTAGTATTGAATTTTACATATATAATAGTTTCATCATTTTGTACTTCTTAAAAAGTTTCATCAGATTCCTAAAGATGACTGAAGTGTATGAGCGGAATATATATATATATATCGGGTCCGCAAAAAAAAAAGGAGCATGACGAAAATTGCTCTCACGCCCGCAATTTTTGCCAGACCCTTAAATGTTATATATCTAGCTAAAGATAAAAGAGCCCAGAGTTGTATAAAACAAATTTCATCAAAATCGGTCATAAAATAAAGATTTTATGGCCACAAACGTGCAATGACTAAAAAAAGTGAATTTCCGCGTAAAAATTTAATGTTCTTCTCATTTTAAATTATTGTTTTCAGATGCCTAAATAATTTTAATCAATAAAAATGATAATATGCCCTTTTCTAAAGAAGATAAAATATTAATAAAACATTATAGACTTGATAAAAATTATGGCGCAATAAAATTATTACAAGGGTCCGCAAAAAAAAGGAGCATGACGAAAATGTTTACTGTACATTTATTTTTACACATAATGACAAATAACTTATTTTAGGCAAATAAGCAACAAATAAACTAAGTTAGTACCAAATTTCATGTCAATACGTCAAAAATTAAAGAAAATATAAAAGTTTTACTACAACATGTCATATAATTGTACAATTTCCAAAGAAAACGAAATTATAAGACTAAAAAAATTGTTCGATATGTAATAATTTGTAATAATATGTAATAATTACTCTTGTAATAATTTTATTGCGCCATAATTTTTATCAAGTCTATAATGTTTTATTAATATTTTATCTTCTTTAGAAAAGGGCATATTATCATTTTTATTGATTAAAATTATTTAGGCATCTGAAAAAAATAATTTAAAATGAGAAAACCATTAATTTTTACGCGGAAATTCACTTTTTTTAGTCATTGCACGTTTGTGGCCATAAAATCTTTATTTTATGACCGATTTTGATGAAATTTGTTTTATACAACTCTGGGCTCTTTTATCTTTAGCTAGATATATAACATTTAAGGGTCCGGCAAAAAATGCGGGCGTGAGAGCAATTTTCGTCATGCTCCTTTTTTTTTTGCGGACCCGATATATATATATATATATATATATATATATATATATATATATACCTTTGGTACCTTTGGTTTGCTTCCGCCGAATTGTTCATTCTGACGAAGGTCAAACTTTTCACTCCACCTTAGACCTACAATTTAACGTGGAATCCGAACCACACCCCACCAGCAGCTCAGCGTCTTAACCTCTTAACCAATGGGCCACCCAAGATACCCATTTATCTACCAACCAATTTCTTTATTGTGTGGAAGGATGAACAACTGGGTTTTGCTGCGCGCCGCCTGCCGTCACCGGGTCTCGATCCTGGGGCCGATGGATTTATAGTGAGCGACGCTAACCACTACACCACCGAGGCGCATCATACACACACACACACACACACACACACACACACACACACATATATATATATATATATCAGTGGCGACTGGCGTATAGGAGCGATGGAGCGGTCGCTCCCCCTTGCTTGAAACGATAAATATTAATTTAACAGATAAAAAATATATTAATTTTAAGATATTCAACAATTATTTTTATATTTTATTAAAATATTTTTTTAATACAAATTTATGGCTTCTTTTGACATATAAGTACCGTACGGAAGCACCATGTGATTGTTTATGTACTACAATTCTAAAAATTATAAATTTTATGAAATCGCACCCCCATACATTTATACCACGAGTCGCCACTGATATATATATATATATATATATATATATATATATATATATATATACATACACGAGGGTAATTCAATAAGTATCCGCACTTTTTATTTTCACAATTTTATTTTTACATCTGATAGATTATAAACACATCACTTCTCAACATAGTCTCCCTGTTTCTCAATACACTTAGTCCAGCGATCTACAAGCTTCCTAATGCCATAACAAAAGAATGTTTTCGGCTGTGTGCGTAGCCAGTCATGCACCGCCTCCTTCAGGTCATCATCGCCTTGGAATCGCTGACCTCTCAAAGCGTCTTTTAGTGGTCCAAACAGGTAAAAATCCGAAGGTGCCAGGTCTGGACTGTAGGCTGGATGGTCGAGAACTTCAAATTTAAGTTCTTGAAGGCATTTTTAGTCTGTGCAGCGGTATGAGGGAAGCATGTCAGAATACGATGTACTTGTTACTGTAGTTCCACGCTCTAGATAATGTTCAAGGATAGGGCCTCGTGTATCCCAAAACAGTGTTAGCATAACTTTACCTGCTGACGGCTGCGCTTTGAACTTCCTTGCAACGGGAGATGTTGGATGCTTCCATTGCATGCTCTGTCGTTTGCTTTCTGGTTCACAGTGATGGATTCAGGTTTCTTCTCCAGTGATAATGCGCTCCAAAAAGTTTTCACCTTCATTATGATACCGCGCCAAAAGACGAGAGCAGACGTCCATACCTGGATCCATCACTCTGAACCAGAAAGCAAACGACAGAGCATGCAATGGAAGCATCCAACATCTCCCGTTGAAAGGAAGTTCAAAGCGCAGCCGTCAGCAGGTAAAGTTATGCTAACACTGTTTTGGGATACGAGGCCCTATCCTTGAACATTATCTAGAGCGTGGAACTACAGTAACAAGTGCATCGTATTCTGACATGCTTCGGAATGAGTTAAAGCGAGCAATTCGCACAAAACGGAGAGGGAGATTGTGTTATTCTGTTACACGACAATGCGCGCCCTCATACCGCTGCACAGACTAGAAAATGCCTTCAAGAACTTAAATTTGAAGTTCTCGACCATCCAGGCGGTGCATGACTGGCTACGCACACAGCTAAAAACATTCTTTTGTGATGGCATTAAGAAGCTTGTAGATCGCCTGACTAAGTGTATTGAGAAACAGGGAGACTATGTTGAGAAGTGATGTGTTTATAATCTATCAGATGTGAAAATAAAATTGTGAAAATAAAAAGTGCGGATACTTACTGAATTACCCTCGTGTGCGCACACAACTGAGTTGCCATAATTTTCTAGTGATGAGGGTTACACATGAAATATTATTCAACAAATTTTCAATGATATATCTACACTAAGGTGATGAATACACTCATTTTAAATCAGCATATGGATGAATAAAAAAGACAACACATGTATGTTGGACAAATAATACTTTGTTGTGTATTGATCGCGTTTTTAATCCCTGTCATTTTGCAATGTACTCTGTACTTATTAAAAGCATGCAACACCAATCATGATATGTGCATGTACGTTACATCTCAGATGCAGTACAGGAATCTCGATTCGTAAACATCTAAATATAAATATATATATATATACATTTAAACAGCCAACAATTTGTAAGCATCCAAACAGCATATCTTATAGAGCACAATTACTCCAAGCGGAAACTTAGCCGACGTGTTTTTTTTGGCTAAATATCAAGCGCAGAACACTTGCATACAAAACTATGTGCAACTCTGAATTTATATAGCTTCGTCTGGTTTGTAATTAAGTAATTCAAACTTAATTTTAAAAGTAATTGATCGTCATCGTAATGGACCGTGAATAAATATTTGCTATTATTCTCTTATACTCCTAGGGTCCTTCGGGGTGTTCTAACCCTTCCCCCTGTGGCTATGGCAATGTGTGTATATATATAAAGCGATAGTTTTGTTTTTTCAAGAATTGTACTGAACAAAATTTCTCAATGTGCGAGAAATTCCCTTAGAAATTTGGAGAAAATTTCTGAAAAATATATTATTATTATTATTATTATTATTATTATTGAAAATGAAAATGAAAATTAAAAGGTTTATTGGCAGACTATAGTCCATATGACAAATATTATTAATACAATGACAGTTCATACACTAATGATAGAAATATACAATTGATTAGAAATATACTGCACTGTCGAAGTTGATTAGAAGATAGATATACAATTGATTAGAAATAATACTGCACTGTCGAAGTTAAGTGGAGCTACAGACAGACGTTTTCGTACCAAGAAGTCCATAGCTTAGAGGATAAATGGCAGGACTCATGGATAGCTTGGATGATCGGGTTGGTTGATTTTTTAATTCTTTGCATTAGACTGTGTTGAGCACGTCTTGTTACCTCCGGGAAGCTCGGACATTGCGGGTAGCAAACATTTGCGAAGCTGAGCATCTCGGGGGTAATTTATGTAAGAGTCTAAAAGACCTGTTGTACAGCAAATTTAGGGTTCTGCCAGAACCTTTTTTATAATTCACCCAGAGTTGCTGACCGTATATATTACTGCAGAAAGTACGAAAGAGTGTGTCTTTAGCTTCACTTGTACAGAAACGAAAGTTCCTTATGGTCATATTCGCTTTAGCACACAGGCTTCGAGATTGTTTTCTTATATCCGAGTCATCACTCAAGGAGCTGGTAATAGTTTGACCCAAATACTTAAACTCTTGTACTTCCTCAATTACTTCACCATTCATTTTAAACCTTATATCAGCTGGCTGATTACAGCTTTTAGGATGAAATTGCATAACCTTAGTTTTTGTAACATTAAAAAGAATATCATGTTTCTGCGAATACACTTCGCAGACATTTAGTAGCCGATCCAGACCTTTAACAGAGGGACTTATTAACACCATATCATCGGCATAAACTAAGTTATTTATCCTTGTGTTATCTATACAACATCCACTGTTGCCTCATTAAGTGAAGCAATTAATCCGTCAATATACACATTAAACAGCATAGGGGAGAGCAAGGAGCCTTGTCTCACCCCGCAAGAGGAGCCAAAACACTCGGATAGTACATTGCCCCACCTAACAGTGAAAGATTGGTGGGAATACCAAAATTTCAATAAATTTAATATGTACATGGGAACCTTCCTGTCTTCTAGTTTTGCAAATAAAATATTGTGGTTCACCCTATCATATGCCTTACTTATATCAAGGAAACAGCTATAAATGGTTGAATTACTGTCAATGTATTTAGATATTGTTTCTTTAAGTACATAGATACACAGGTCAGTTGAGTGGGACCTTTTAAAGCCAAACTGATTAGGAGATGTCCATAGGAAATCATTTAATCGGAGTAACAAGAGTTTTTCTAGTAGTTTCGAGAAGCAGGAAGCGACAGCAATAGGCCTGTAATTATTGCTGGACAGAATGTCTCCGTACTTATTTTTGACCAGGGGCAAGATATATACCCTCATGAACTCTGCAGGGATATAGCTATGAGCAAGCATGGCTGATAGGAGCAATGATATATGCAGACATACTACGTCATTTGCATATTTTAAGTGCTCATTCGATAAGTCATCTACCCCTGACGCAGAACCAGTCTTTAACTCTTTAATTAACCTCTTTACTTCAGAAAATGATATCAAAATATTTTCCCTTGTCCCTCCCACAATCGTTTCGCTGCAATCTATCTTAAGATTATCCCTACTCACTATTAAGAATGTTAGAGTAGTGGTTTTTCCACAGCTTTGCAATTTCATCCTCCCCCGACACCCCATCGATTGTCGGAGGGAGGACATTTTTGACACCCGTTTGATTCTTAACAAATTTCCAAAATTTGTTATTATCGTTATTTATGCGAGCTTCACAGGCTTTTGATGCTCGAATAGACTCTTCTTCCTGTTTACATCGCCTTATGGCCGCCTTATACTGACCCCGACTTCTACACATATTCATGTATACTGGTCCTAATCTGGGTCTACCATGAAAGCACCACAAATCATAGGCGTCTTTCGATTCCCTCTTCAGGGGGGCAATAAAATCATTCCATCCAGGAATAACCTTAGTATGATAGTTGTAAGATTTAATCAAGGGGCTTCCTGCTTCTCTTAACAGGGATATTATCTTACTATAATACCTATCTATGAGTTTACAGTGAGAATCATTTGAGCAAGGATTATTACAGGCAAGGTGCAAAATTTCTAAATTATTAAAGAGGTGACATGTTCTGTCTTTGTATTCTATTCTCTGCTGCATATTAACATTGGACCAATCGACGCGATTATTCTTACCTATTGAGTTCTTGTTAAGTCGTGTTGCGCATAAATTGGTAACGTTAATTAATATTTCTAATGGTCTATGATCAGAAAGAAGGAAATCATGCAAAATATGAACTCTAACAATTCGATCCTTTAGATTATTACTAGTGAGACAATGATCAATCCACCTGGTGGTACCACTCATATCGCTAACGTATGTAAAATTACCACTGGCTACCCCTAATACATCTACATCACTTATACTTAAATTGGCCGACTCGCACATGTTACCCAATTCTCCAAAGAATTCCGAGTTCACATGTGCGTTAAAGTCCCCCATTATTATACAGTGAGAATATTTGGGGTTATCTGATAATGACTTAATTTTGTACAGCAAATCAATGTATTCATCTAGATTACTGCCGTTGTTGTATGGTAAATAGCAGTTTACAATTAATATGCAATCATTGTTCACTTGTAATTCAATGCCTAACAACCTTACGTTATCGCTTGTTAAAAATCTTATATGTTTTGACAAATTTTTCCTTAATAAGAAAGCAACACCACCAAAAGGCCTACCGTACATTAATTCATCTGACAAGTCTACTGCTGATGACGCATGGTACATAAAGTCATCATGGATGGTAGAGAGGAATTTTAGCTCTTGCTTAGGTAGCCAGTGCTCCTGCAGGAGTATCAAATCTGCACTGTCGCAGATTTTATGAACATCTACAGTTGAATTCCTCACTGACCTTACATTATATGAGACTATTTTCAACAAGTTATCCGCCATGACTGATAGAAAATTTATTATTAGTAAGATTATTATTATTATACACAGTACAACTTTCAGGCATTACCGTTAGGGCGCCTATTATTATTATTATTATTATTATTATTATTTATTATTATTTATTATTTTGCCTGTTATCAAATCTCCTGGAAAAGTGAATAAACTCCTTAACAATAATACCGTCGGCCATTGACTCATATTATACGGGTTGAAATGCGCATTTACACCTTTAATTATTACTTTAAAAGAGTTATAATAC
>JAJOZX010001379.1:262500-307500 GCA_023014485.1 Bathynomus jamesi | reverse complement strand
ACACACACACACACACACACACACACACACACACACACACACACGCGCGATAACAATATAAAATTACATTACAGAATATACAAATAAAATATAAACTAAAATAATGACAAAGAACATGGTGGCATTCTCAAAATAGCACGAAAAATTAACTAAAAATTAAGAACTGATGGGTGTTGTTATGCGCTTTTATTTAGATGGTTGGTTAGCTTAGTATATTAAGAAAATTAAATGGATTCAGCTCATTTAATTGGCCTTAATTTTAAAAATACAAATATATTCAAAAATGGATAAATCTAATTTATTACCCCTTACAATAATGAAAAAATTACTTTTTATAGAATGCTCAAATTCATAAGAATTTCTAATGCTAGAGAACGAAAGGTTAGTAAATATATTTCTAGGAACGGGTACTCACACCCCTGTGCTCATCCATACGTAGTTGAAGCCGACGTATAGTTGCCCCAACATAGGACGAAGTGCATCCGTCACTTGTATACTTATACACAATGGAAGAACATGGGTTGCTCGGGATTTTATCCTTTATTTTAAAAAACGAGCTCAATCTCCGATCTAAAGTAAATGTACATCGAACAGTAACTTGTGGATAAAACCTATTTGTTAGTTTAGTAATTTTATTCTTAATTAAAAAAACTATCGAGACCATAGTATGGCAATTTAAACTGAATTTTCTTAGCGACTCCGATACCAACCATTTCCAGCCAATTAACATAGTTTGAAGACGTGAACCTATTAATAGCATATTCAATGAGTTTTGTACCAAAACCATTTTAAAATAAAAAATGTGTAAGGAATTCAAGTTCAATGTGAAGAAGCTTAAAGTTGGAACAAATCTCATAAGTTCTGTGTAATAGAGTAAAAATTCAAATTTTCTTATATTTCAACGGGGCAAATGAATCAAATCTAAGACCCAAACCCGTAAATGTGGGTTTACGATATAATGAAGTAGAGAAACCACCAGCAGCCTCACGGCGAACCAAAACATCCATAATTGAAAGGGGCATTAAAAGTCTCAACCTCATAAGTAAACCTAATATTAGCATGTTTACTATTTAGATAATCCTAAAATAATTCAATGTGATTTTGCGTGACGTAGATAAGGAAAGTGTATCGTCCATATAACGACGATAGAGGAAGGGCTTAAAATCATTTGGACAGTCAACCAGACAGGCTTAATTATTTCAGGAATATCTAATAAACATCCTAATATTAGATTTACTTCCAAAATCGAGACCAGTATTAATTCAAACATTCTGGTACAACATTCCATTTATGATGCTGACATTCCATTTATGGCACACCATAAATGGAATGTCAGCACGATTTTTCATGATGACAAAATTGCCCCCACCACGGTTCGAACAACTACCTCGGTTGTTAAATGTATGACAGGCTGTGTCAACTTATATCACGTCGTAATGTAGTGGCTAACACATTCATGTTTTGTTCAAGAGGTGGTGGGCTCGAACCCTGGTGAGAGCGGAATATTTATCATGAAAAATCCTGCCGATTCATGCATGATATTATATATAATATGTGTATATGTGTATGTATATGTATGTATATATATTCCGAGAAGTTTCTATCCAATAGGAAATGCAGTGAAACTCGTAACCCGATGCGAAGTATATTTATTTATGAAACTATATGAAGACTTCAAAATGTTCCCTATCCAGTTCAAAGCACTTTAATGTAATAACGTAATTAATCAATTAAATTAATTAACTAATTAATTAATTAATTAATGTAATTTGAACTGGGCAGAGAGTTTTCGGATACACTTTTAAAATTAAAATTTAGGAGTCTTCCAAATAATTATTGTCCCATCTTTGCTAACGGACACAATGATTTGACCATCTGGGGAAATTTTCACTTTAGTATTTGAGGCGCTGTGCCCCCTCCCTTCGTAGATGACTCGACCTTTAGACCAGTTCCACACCTGAAATAAAAACTTAATGAATTTTTATATTATTTTATAATCTATTTCAAAATTAAAATGTTTATTGCGTAAATCCGTTTTAAGTAGAAAGATAATCACACCGTTTTTGTATGGTGTGCACACTGCTGACGTAACAATACAGTGCCTTTCAAATAATTCTGTATAGAAAAGGACAACTATGCACTGATGATAGATTGAAGGTCCTGGTGTTTACGGATATTATTCAGACGCCAAATAACGAATGAAATGAGTCACTTTTCTTTACGCAGCTTGCAGCTCGCAATGTCTTAATGACCGGGAGTGTATGTATATATAAATATAACTCTGTGTCAATAAAGTAAGTTAATCAGTGTCGTCAAACATATTTATAAAGTCGTCAGATGTGGCAATGAATTCGTGTGGCTAATGGTTTCTTGGAAAAGTAATAAAATATTAGTTCAATAACGTTCATTCGATCTTACTACGGACCACACACCAAATTTCTGAATATGAAAAGGTGTTGTACGGAGATTATGAAGGTTCTCGTTCTTCGATAGTGGCGTATTTTGTTCGTTATTTACGAAGGAGGTCGCGGTTCCTAGATATCTGTCACGCGGTACAGATATAAATAAATAGATAGTGGCTTAAGATCCACGTTGCTTTGAGACACGCCGTAAGCGGCCACCCAGTTTCCGCTTACAGCCCTTCTAATGATTAATGAGGTAACCTTTGCAAACAAACGTCCATACAGAAATGTACATAACAGTGTCTTACGCAAGAGGCTTACGTCATCGTTCTCGCTGATTGGCTACGTTTCCTGTTGTCTCAAACTTTTACAAAAGTCATGCAATGTAGTTTTTATATGACAATTTTCTGGTTTTAAATTCCATACTGAATTCCGTTCGATACCCAGTCACAGCATCTTGCAACGTTGCAAATTTGATCGTGCAAAGGTACATACGTCAATTTTATTATAATTATATTTATTTAATTTATAAGTGTAAATAAATAAATAAATAAAAAAATATGCGCCTCGGTGGTGTAGTGGTTAGCGTCGCTCACTACAAATCCATCGGCCCCGGGATCGAGACCCGGTGACGGCAGGCGGCGCGCAGTAAAACCCAGCTGTTCATCCTTCCGCACAATAAAGAAATTGGTTGGTAGATAAATGGGTACCCTGGGTAGGCTAGTGGTTAAGACGCTGGGCTACTGGTGATTCGTCAGAATGAACAATTCGGGCGGAAGCAAAAAAAAAAAAAATTATATATATGTTCTTTTTATATTACGGGTTTAAATTTTAATCCTGTAAAATTTGCGGAGCAACAAAGACGATTAACAAATCACAAAGAACTTCTTCGTATTACCTTAACGACTCCTTCTTCTTCTGATGTTACAAGTACCTTTTCGTCTTCGGAGACGTCAACGGATGTTAACGGTCGTTGCACGACTCGCAAATCCGCTATGAGTGAACCGTCACCGCGATGCCACACTAAAACGGAACCATCACTTCCGACCGTCACTATTTCTTGACGGTTCAAAAGACGACCATCAAAGAAAACTGTATCTGCTTTCAGGCTGAAAACTGCTTCTAATTGCCTTCTTGCAAGCAAACAATTACGGAGAGAGAAAGAGAGAAAAGAATGTTGCAAATTAACGTTGAGATCCGATATCAGACTTCACCATTTCTTTATTTTAGTAATTTAGAAAGTGTAATCTCTTAATTAGTAAATGGGAAGAGAGAATATATATATATATATATATATATATATATACACACACTGTATATAATATTTTAAAAGAATTTGTTAATTTCAGTAATTTATTACACCTGAATTCCAAAGTTAATTTTTATTATGAATTCATAATAAATTTCCTCTCCTGCTATCCACTCATCCAGTCAGTACACATCACCATGTGCGCGCGCACACACACACACACACACACGCACACACACACACACACACATGTATTTAAATGTACGTACGGTAGTGTCCACAGAATGGACAATCCATCCGCACTGCAGGAAAGGACAAAATCTTGAGTTCTTTCTATTGCAACGGACATCACTTCTCCTCTGTGTTGACGGACAGATGCAAACAAATTTGGACGGCCAGATTTCATGAAGGACCAAGTTCGAACCTTGAACAAGGAAGTAAAATACTATATGTTAGTACGTTGAGCCTCCATTTTCTTAGCAGTGATGCTGCGAGCTGCTCGTACACTGAATAGGTGTATGAGCAGAGTGGTGTTTCGTAAAATGATAGTGAACCCTTTCTTACACCATCACTCAATTTATACTCGTCCGGGCGTCGCTGGGCAACGTCCCGATTACGGCGTCTTACCACTAAACCATTTATTGCAATTTTCTATAATACAATTTACTGAAGCATTAATTATTGCATTTTCTGATAAATCACGAAACAAACCGAATTTCCCTCAAAAACTACACTCGAAGAGAAATATTTTAATTGCCTAGATGGTCATTAAGATGCTGTACTCGGAACGTTGCCCAGCGACGTTGTGACGAAACCACCTCGGTGCCGCACGTTTTGAGTTTTACTTCAGTTTTCGTATATATATATATATATATATATAATATATACAGGGCCTATCAGAGGGGGGCTAGGAGGGCCATTTGGCCTGGGCCTCAAGCTTAAGGGGGGGCCTCACATTTAGAAAATTTCAGGTTTGAATATAAAGTTTTGCAGTGAAAGTAATAATTGGGTTTAGCTATGGGCCTCAAAAGCTGGAAGTGGCCCGGGCCTCTCTGGACCTCTGAGAGGGCCTGTATATATATACTGTATATATTTCCCTTCGAGTGTAGTTTTTGAGGGAAATTCGGTTTGTTTCGTGATTTATCAGAAAATGCAATAATTAATGCTTCAGTAAATTGTATTATAGAAAATTGCAATAAATGGTTTAGTGGTAAGACGCCGTAATCGGGACGTTGCCCAGCGACGCCCGGACGAGTATAAATTGAGTGATGGTGTAAGAAAGGGTTCACTATCATTTTACGAAACACCACTCTGCTCATACACCTATTCAGTGTACGAGCAGCTCGCAGCATCACTGCTAAGAAAATGGAGGCTCAACGTACTAACATATAGTGTATATATATATATATATATATATATATATATATTCCTTGTTTCTTATATAAATTGTAAATATACTGTGCTTTATACGTATAAGGATTTCGTTTATGGGTAAAAAGCACGGCTATAAACTGTGATTAGAAAGTACAAAAATCATTAAAAACTTTTTTTTTTGTTATTTCTTTCTGAAAAAAAATTCCTTCCTGTTTTTACTGTTGGAATGTTTTTACTTTTAGTTATTTAAGTGTAATTTTAGTGTTATGTTGATAGTATTATCGATTTAATGCTATTTCGTTATTAATAGTATGGGAAGGGAAAGCTTACCTTATTATTATTATTATTATTATTATTATTATTATTATTATATTGCTAATTTTTTATTTAAGTTTAATTATTATTGGTGGTTTGCGTCTTATGTTTAGTGCTTTCGTAATGATGCTATTAGGAAAAAAAATGAAAATAATAACACATGCCAGTACTACCTATAAATATTTATATTTCATTAATGAAACATTTCATACCGTTCACGTACCACACACACACACACACACACACACACACACAAAACTATAAAAAATGTAAATAAATAAATACATAAACACGACAAGAGTTGTTAAGTTACTATCCACAAAACGGCCCTTCCATATGGTTCTCATCCATAACTTACTTTAGGAGTCTCATTATTTTATATGGGACTCATTTTTACTATATTTCTCAATGCTAATTAACAGAGGCAAAAATCATAAAAGCTGGCATACCTCAATTTGTTTACTAATGTCGTTTTTTTTATGCCCTACTCTTTTAAATCCTTGTTTTTATTGTCCCACTTCAATCATAAATTTCTCTGTCTCTCTTTCTGTATATATATATATATATTAGTAGTGGACCGGATGTCAGTTTTTCAACATCTGCGGATGCGGATGCGGATATTTAGTTAATCTATCAGTATAATATAAAATTATGAATATATGACATAATTTTTCAAATTTCGTGATATTACTATTATGGCATTATGGCAGGCAATGCATAAGAATTAAAATTAATATTAATGTTTTCATTATGATAAAAATAATAACTTTCTCAAGAGTTTCAGCCACAGAAAATCGAATGAAACAAGTTTCATTCAATTTTCTGTGTTACCAGCTATTTATATTTCAGGTTTATATATTTGTTTGTTCATTAATAATTAATTAATACTTTACATGAAATGTGCATGATTGGGCCTTATAAGCTACTTTATAAGCTAATTTAATTGCAAATTGCATAATTTATTAGAGGTAATATCCGCATAACATCCGCAGTCAGAAGTGCGGATGCGCACGTTAAAAATGATGCGGATGCGGATATCTGGTGTGTGTGTGTGTGTGTGTGTGACATGGTATATATCCCATAATCAAAATATTCACGTTACCAATGAGTTTGTTCCTTCATGTGACTTAAATTCAGTAGTCATATCGTTTCATAGCCTTGTGAATCCCTTTTTTATGTGTCGCACATATTTATGCGACCATCGCATACACTGCATATCGAATACAATTCTTATGTCCTTCACTTACATTAAAAACTAACTTCGCCACGTCATTACTAACAATAAGAATGCATCTCGTTAAATTGTCATTCCTTTGATTAATTAATTTTTGTTTTAACTCTTTTATAGCTCTCATAGACAAGAGTTAATTAACTACAGCCTTATACGAATTAAATCCATTTATAATACCCTCTCTATGGTATAAATTCCAGCCCTATCGGACCACTTTGTAATCTTCCGATAATTTCACCAAAAATGTTCCTTCTGCTTATAGAATCCTTTTTTACAAATTCATTTTCCCTCAAAATAAAAACATTTTGAATAATTCCAATATCATTCTTATACCCGTCAGCCCGGCGCCCTTAAGCCTTAATTTCTCTATCCAGAGATTTCCCTACACCCGTATGAACTTTCCCATCACCTTCCTCCTTAGATTCTAGCCATCCTCTACGTATATTTTACCGATGACTACTTTATAAAACACCGACATTTAACTGGAGTGAGGAACTACCAACAATGGTGTTGCCATGTAATCAGGACAGCATAGATAATTTAAACGCGGAGTGGAATATCATACGATGAATGAATGAAGATACGACTTCAACTTCTTTTTGAAATCGTTAGTGGCTCGACCTGATCTTTGTGCTGTTTTCTAGAATGAAAGAAGTGGAAATTTATCTCTTGCTGCTCCCAGTCACAACAGCTACAGTTAAGCGTTCTTTTTCTTCATTGAATAGAATTTTGTGTTCTGAAAGAGGTCATCATCTTCTTGATCATGTGAATGAACTAATGAGCACATATCAATTGAAGGACTGAAAGTACCGGACACACGGGAAACTATCAAAGATGAACGCACTGCATTCGAGAAGTTCATTAACAGAGTTGCGCAAAATTACAAGGAGCCAAGAAGGCTTTAGAAGGCTTCATAGAAGGCGTGAGTAGCCAACTTTAATTTGTGTGATGAGTTTAAAACATGAGTTAAATCTAATAAAATGGTCGTGAAAATTTTTTAAGTTTTTACTATGGTGCCATACAACCCACCTTCGCTCTCACTGCCTTATCCTAGGCCCTCATTCATCCTCCCCCTGAGAATTGGAACACCCCCTCTGATTTCATAAAATGGTTGTGAAGTATTTTTAGTTTTTACTATGGTGCCATACAACCCACCTTCGTCCTCACAGTTCGGCCACTCGGTACTCCCCACCTACCCCACGGTGAAAATTTGACCTCCCCCTCTAATTTCAATTTCTGGGGAAAACACTGCTGCAAACCCATAATATTTCATTGGTGGACGCCCTAAGTTCTCCGTTCCAATTCCTTCAAACCACAGTTGAAATTTATGCATTGGTATTAGCGAATAGGAGCGAGACCCCACCTTAAGGTAGGTGGACCTCGAACTTCCTCGTTCTCCACCTCCGGAAGTTATAAAAGACCAAAAAGGCCTCGATTTAGATGTTCTTTGCTCAATTATCGCCGTCCACTAAAACAGCCTCTGTGAAAACCGGTAACATTGTTTTTAATAATTGTTTCTGGTACAGAACTTATAGTTAACTTGCAGTAACTTTAACTTGCAGTAACTTTAACTTGCAGTAACTTTAACTTGCAGAAACTAACCGTATAATTAATGTTGTATCCTGGTCGCTTCGCAGTTATATTTCACATTAAGTTTTATTGACTTTGGTTTTGCTTTGCATTCTTCACCTTTTAAGACCGGAATTTTTTGTCGGGTAAGTTATGAAATGCGTGTATTTGAAACGTTACCAATTTGTACCAGTCGTCCTGAAAGGGTTAATCTATAATATAAATTATAATAATTTAATTTGCTTTTATAATTTTTTTAAAACATATTTTAAAGAAAAGACTTCACTTCTAATCACCACTAATTAATTAATTCAATTAAACTACTTGAATTAAAATTGTTTAGATTTTGATTAATTAATTAATATTATTAATAAAACTAAGAAATGACTCGTAGATTCTTTACATTCGTTACAATCTAACATTCACTTCAGAACAATTGTGGAAGCGTGACAATTTCTTTGTGTTGTGAAGTTTAACCATAACACGCCTGGAGTGAATACCAGGATTGGGACATTGAGAGAAACTGTAGATCAAACTATCAACATTCATTCCGAACTCGACGCTGCCTGCAGTATATCTCCTTCCAGTCGGATCAGAGAGTCCTAAGGTGAGTTCAACCGATACGAGGAGGCGGGAATTGAACCACGATGATATATATATATATATATATATATATATATATATATATATATATATATATAGTGGCTGATCAAATTACTTGGATTACCTACATATTTGACGTGGAATGAGATTTAGAAAAGGTTTTCAAAGGATTAAGATAAGCCGGTTATGGGTATTTGCCTTTTTGCGATATGTCTAGACACACATTGTCTCAGAGGAATGATTGTTATCAAGAATTGCTACCTTCTCTGGGATTTATCAAAACAAATAGAAAAATCTGGGGGTGGTCCAAGTAATTGAGAAGCCACTGTGTGTGTGAGTATATATATATATATATATATATATATAATATATATCGTAAAGAACGACGCTTGTATAGGAGATATTCCGCGCAAGACGAGAGAGAGAGAACGAAACAAATGAAAAAATGAGGTAACCACCCGGGAATCGAACCCGGGATCTTCCGATTGCCGGTCAGATGCGATACCATTACACCATGGGCCTCACTCTTCCAAATGCCGTAATTCTTCTACATACTCGCAGAAACCAATGCCCCAATGGGGCACCTCCCGCATGCCGTAACATTATATACATTCAACTGAGTGAGGCCCATGGTGTAATGGTATCGCATCTGACCGGCAATCGGAAGATCCAGGGTTCGATTCCCGGGTGGTTACCTCATTTTTTCATTTGTTTCGTTCTCTCTCTCTCGTCTTGCGCGGAATATCTCCTATACAAGCGTCGTTCTTTACGTTATTTATACTGCGTGTTCTTTGCAGTTGAATGTGTATATATATATTATATATATATCGAACTTCATTTTCAAGAAATATATCAGGAAGGCCTATAAAATTTGACCCCATTTTAGTCGCCATTTTCTAACCGACTTTTCCTTATTAAAAACTTGGAAATTCTTTCAGAGAATAATTTACAAAAATAAAAAAAAGGAAAATAAGGAAATAAATACATCAAAACCGATGTACTTCTGAACACATCCCTATACAGAAGCTTTAAGTTCACACACACACACACACACACACACACACACACACACACACACACACACACACACACACACATATGTGGATCAGCACGTACGAATTATGTAATGGCAAATTTCATTTTAGCTGATCTGTTTTTATTTTTATTTTAAATGTTAATCTTCTCTTTATCCTATTATGGCCTATCAGTGTAAAATGAACCCCCCCCCCCAGTAATTTTAATCTATTTTCTCACTCACTTCACCACTCAGAAATTAAATGTTTCTCTCTCTCTCTCTCTTCTCTTCTCTCTCTCTCTCTCTCTCTCTCTTCTCTCTCTATATATATATATATATATATATATATATATATGGGATGAATTTCACAATTAGACACGTGATGTGGGTTTGCATCATATATATATATAGCGATTTTATTCTCTAAAATACCCACTCTCTCGCGCATTCTTTCAAATCTAACACGTGCTCATCCCCTTGGGCAGACCGATTTTATAAAGTACGAATTTTACTGATAAAGATTCGCAATACTTATCTCTCAGCGACTTCAATACGAAGCCAAATGATGGTTTGTTATCAGTTTTCAACCTTAACATTAGAAACTTTGCTAAACATCATCAGGATGATGTCGAAGACACATTAACTTTAGTTAAAAAATATGTTCATGTACGAGTAATTATGGTCGCAGAAACTTTCATACAAAACCTTTATAAGCATCTTGCGCAGAAAGAACCATACCAAAAAATACCATAAAATGCATAAGATTTTACTCACTGTGTACTGTAGAACCCCACATCGGAACATGCCCTACAAATCTTACTTTTGACAAAACCATTCTCAACATACTGACAATATAGAGACCATCTAACGGAAGCGCAAATAACCGTATTAGTATCATAATATCAATTCCAAAAGAGCTCGCGTCCTTTCATCCTCGGGGATTGTAATATAGATTTAATAAAACTAGGAGCAGACTACACTACCAAATTATTATGGAACACAATGATCTAGCGAAAGCCTTTGATACAGTACCTCACGACATACTTTTAAAAAAACTCGAACGGTTTCAGGGCACTACCCTCAAGATGGTTGCGTTCATACTTGACGAATAGGACACAATTTACAGCATAGCACTTGACAGTATTACATCAGGAACAAAATGCATCTCCCCCGGGGTGCCTCAAAGAAGCATTCTGGCAGCTATCCTATTCCTTCTTTATATAAATAACTTCCACCGGTCACTAAGTAATTCTTCCTGTTAGTTACCAGTATGCAGGTGACACTTTAATCAAAACCTTTAACAAAGATTTATCACCATTCTAAACAACCACCAACAATGAACTCCAAATAATATATGTATGGTTTAACGCCAACAAACTATCTTTAAATATTAAAAAATAGCTTATATAGTTATCACAAAAAAGAAAACATTGCCACCCCCCTTTCTCCTCTAAACCAAACATAAATTCAAGCAATATTTTAATATAGCTACTGGTGATAATGCAGAAAAGAGTACTTAGAAAGGTCTATAAATCATAATGAAAGTACAGATAAAATCCACGAGTAAAAATTCTCAAAATAGTACAAATCTGCAGACTAAATATTGTCTTATATCAAATCGTCCATAATACTGCACCAGAAATCATCCATAATAATATATTAACGTCCCAAATACAACCCCGCTTTAACACAAAACAATCAAACACGTACGCTGGAAACCAAATTACACTCTAAATTATGCGACTAGATCCTTATGCTCCACAGAACCAAACCTCAAGAACACCCTCGATCAGTTGGAAAAAAGCAATCTAAAACATTAAACGTCTTCCAGAGAAAACTGAAAGCCAAATTCATCAACTCATACAAACTATAACACTGTATCTCCTTTTGTAATTTCCATAATAATTAATTAATCTATATTCGTATATAGCAAAACACAAATAATAAATGAAAAGATAAAAATAAATTCATGTAAGGTCAAACTATCTAATTATGTCAAGATTTGCAATTAAAAACGTATTTAATATTTAATTTCTTATATTCCAGCGAATAAAAAGGTATAATCTTAGTTAAATTTTTTTACGTATATATAAATCTATGTCTGAAAATTACAATAGATAATCTTTATGTGTCTATCTATCTTTGTTCCTATATCTTTAAAATTAATGTAAATAACCTAATTTCTCTACATTATCTAATAAGATTTGTCATATAACTCCATTCATGGCCATAAAGCATTAAATTTGCTTGTAAATGACAGTTCCATGCTATGTATGATATATGTTATACTGTTACAGTCAATCTGTGAAACCAGTCATTTCATTTAATGCCTAAAAATTTCAGGCATTTCGCGTAATTCGATTGACCCTTAAACATAGGTAATACGTATTACTAACCTAACCTAACCAACTTAATCTAACCTAACCTAACCTAACCACCCTAACCTAACCTAACCTAATCTTCACGAAGTCGTTAATCGCTTAATCGAATTACGCCAAATTACTGAAATTTTTAGGCATTACGTGAAATATCTAGTTTCACACATTGACTGTAACATACATATAAGAAAACATTAGTGTCCTCTTTATATGTATATATAGGGGTATATATGTATATACGTATGTAGGTCCGTGTATATATATATATATTATAATTCTTTTAATACACTTCGTGTATGTTTTGTACAAATACAGGGTGTCTCAGAAGTCTGGGCTCAAGCCATCAGGGTTAATTATTAATTTTGTGTGCCAAAATCAGTGTGAGGGGACTAAGAAACATTGAGAGAAGCGTACGTGCAATAACTGATATGCGTATGGAAGTTAATGGCGTGCAACAATTTGAACAATTGTCAAAATAAAAGTAAAAAGTGAATTCTGCCTATGGGTTCAGATTTCTGAGACACCCTGTATACGCAGAACAATAGGAATTAAAAAGATTATTATTATTATTATATTATTATTATTATTATTATGTAATATAAGGTTCAAACAATAACTGTATACAATGATATTACATATAAATATTTAAGGGAGAAGTATAGTATATACATTTCAGACATACCCTGCCATCGGCTCCTCCTGACACCAAGTGACCTCCTTCAGATACGGCCAGACAATTAACGCTTTTGTGGTGGGCGTCATCTATCACCCATTTCAGAACGCCCGATTCAGCGCCCACGCCCCTAACACGCCCATCCATCCATCCTTTTTAGAAAAACGAATGTCTTGGTAATTTTATAGGCAACGTTTTATTTTTGGGTAAAATTGCATCATGCCCGATAAATTTCGACTTTTCATTCTCGCACCAAAACAGACGAAACGACATATTATTACCTTTCACACACAAAATTCAAGAATAACAGATATATATATATATATATATATATATATATTATATATATATATATATATACGGGGCCGTACGAAAGTAATGCCTTTTATTTTATTTCTCGCAAAATATAATTTCAATTCTAATGAAAATAACAGGGAATATGCATACATACGTGGCAATATAAAGTACAATAGTAAATATATTAAAGAAATAAATTCATATATATATATATATATATATATATATAAAAACTGAAAAATAATGGTCATTACTTTTATACCGACCCTCGTGTATATATATATGATGTAACAACACAAAATTCACGCATCATAGGGTTAATTAATATTTAATTTTGAGATATGGTTGGGAAATTACCAAAATCAAGATAGGTTCAAATATTGCACTTTATTTAATCCTGAAAATTATCTGAACACGTTCGTCGTTCCTTGATTTTGCAGACATACGTGAAAAAGGAAATATTAATTAAGGTAAGGTGCGCGAATTTTGTTATATCCTCTGTATAATCTTTAAAGCCTTTGCGTTTATTGATCTCGCAAAGAGATAGGAGATAGATAGATAGGTAGATAGACAGATAGATAGAGATAGAGGTATTATTATTACTATACTAAAACAAATCAATTTTATATCATTTGTAACATGACCCCCCCTCCCATATATATATATATATATATATATATATATATATATATATATATATATATATATATATATATATATATATATATAGCGAGGAATAGGAGGACGAAAAGATGGTACATGTTTATTTACAGACGTGTTTCGGAAAAATTCAGTTTCCATCATCAGTGCTAAAAAGTTTAAAATCAAATAAAGATAAATAAATATAATTAACAAAAACATACAGTTCCGCTTTCAACCTAAATATCGCCAAATGAACTCTCATACTGAAAAGAAATCCGCCATCATTCCCCTTGGCTCCATTCTTTCCAATATGGATTTTTTCAACAAGCCACAATTCCCAATCCTCTGTACAATTAGTCCCTCACTACGTTAATAATTTGGTAAGACCCTCCTCATTTTTGACCTATTTTTTAACTCTTTTATATTTTGTTTAATGTTCACACTTTTATACTTTATATTATTTCATCTTTGATTTTAATTTAATGCAAACTGTAATTGCATTATTAATTCTCACTAATTATCGCCAATTTTCGCATGTTCGTTTTAATATATTGTATGTTTTTGTTCATTATATTTATTTATCTTTATTTGATTTTCAACTTTTTAGCACTGATGATGGAAATTGAATTTTTCCGAAACGTCTCTAAATAAACATGTACCATCTTTTCGTCCTCCTATTCCTCGCTAAGCTACGTTTCCCTAAGAACAAACCATTCAACCAAGTTATATATATATATATATATATATATAATATATATATATATTATATATATATATATATATATACAGGGCGTCCCAAAAAATGTATACACACTTTAACAGCTGATAGCTCATTTGATGTTCTTTCTTCCAAGTTAAACCCATTAGAATTAATAATGGCAGTCAGACTAAGCTTTGAACAAAGGAAATTCATTCTAAAATGCTACTGGAAGTGTGAAACGCAGTTGAAGTGCAAAGACAGTTTAGGAGGGAGTTTCAAACAGATCCACCAACGCGACTTACCATCACTCGAATTAGAGATAAGTTTGAAGCCGATGGAACTGTTCAGAATGTCCACAAGAAGCGTTCCGGAAGACCACGGACATCGACAAGCCCCAAAAGCAAGAAAGAGTACTGGAAACGTATCACCAAAGTCCAAGAAAATCTGTGCGGCAAGCGAGTCGTGAGGTAGGAATTTCAGAATCGTCTGTCCAACGCATTTTGAAGCGCTGTCAATGGAAAAGTTACATTCCAAGATTAGTCCATGCTATTAATGAAGATGATGATCCGGACCGAAGAGTGGAGTATTGCGAGTGGTACTTGGCACGATGTGGATGTGGATTGGACGAAGGGGTTTCGTAGAATACCCTCCGCGTTCACCAGACCTCACACCATTAGACTTTTTTTATGGGGATACTTAAAAGACAAAGTCTAAGCTATAAAACCTGCAACAGTCGCTGAATGAGAGCAGCCATTGAACGAGAATGCACACAAATACCAAACGAAATGTTTCGTGATGTTTGCGATTCATTGCTTCGCGTTATCAGCAGTGCCTGGACCAGAACGGACGTCCGTTTGAAAACAGGCGTTGACAAAACAATTAAATAATGTCTGTAGATTCTATTACATTTTGAAAATGAAATGTATTTTAATAAACACTGCCTTTATAAGTATTTAAAGTGTGTATACATTTGTTTGGGACGCCCTGTATATATCATATGTTTTATATTATATATATATATATATATCATATGTTTTATATATATATAATATATATATATATATATATATATATATATATATATATATACCAACTCAAAATAATAATAGAAACACTAGGTCATAATTGAAAAATTCTTTGCAACCGTTCGTGTGTGAGAGAGAGAGAGAGAGAGGGAGAGAGAGAGAGAGAGAGAGAACAGTCCAATTACCACATCTTTATAATGAGCGTGAATTGGTAACGCAGAAGGCAAAAATCCTCTGATTATAACTTGCAAAAACGAATTATTTTGATGACTATTTTGAGCGATGAGGAAAATGAAAAAGTATTTTACAGTTAGCTTTTTTTTATATTTAGTTTAAAAGTTTTCAATTCACCAAATGAATATACAGGGCGTCCCAAAAAAATGTATACACACTTTAAATACTTATAAAGGCAGTGTTTATTAAAATACATTTCATTTTCAAAATGTAATAGAATCTACAGACATTATTTAATTGTTTTGTCAACGCCTGTTTTCAAACTGACGTCCGTTCTGGTCCAGGCACTGCTGATAACGCGAAGCAATGGAATCGCAAACATCACGAACATTTCGTTTGGTATTTGTGTGCATTCTCGTTCAATGGCTGCTCTCAATTCAGCGACTGTTGCAGGTTTTATAGCTTAGACTTTGTCTTTAAGTATCCCCATAAAAAAAAGTCTAGTGGTGTGAAGTCTGGTGAACGCGGAGGGTATCTACGAAACCCCTTCGTCCAATCCACATCCACATCGTGCCAAGTACCACTCGCAATACTCCACTCTTCGGTCCGGATCATCATCTTCATTAATAGCATGGACTAATCTTGGAATGTAACTTTTCCATTGACAGCGCTTCAAAATGCGTTGGACAGACGATTCTGAAATTCCTACCTCACGACTCGCTTGCCGCACAGATTTTCTTGGACTTTGGTGATACGTTTCCAGTACTCTTTCTTGCTTTGTGGGGCTTGTCGATGTCCGTGGTCTTCCGGAACGCTTTCTTGTGGACATTCTGAACAGTTCCATCGGCTTCAAACTTATCTCTAATTCGAGTGATGGTAAGTCGCGTTGGTGGATCTTTGAAACTCCCTCCTAAACTGTCTTTGCACTTCAACTGCGTTTTCACACTTCCAGTAGCATTTTAGAATGAATTTCCTTTGTTCAAAGCTTAGTCTGACTGCCATTATTAATTCTAATGGGTTTAACTTGGAAAGAAAGAAACATCAATTGAGCTATCAGCTGTTAAAGTGTGTATACATTTTTTGGGACGCCCTGTATAATATATATATATATAATATATTATATATTATATATATATATATATATATATATATATAATATATATATATCAAAGGCTCATTTTTTGAGATAATGTTCATTTTCTCTCTAATTTTGTAATTCAGTATAACTTTTTAAGGTTTTACAGCATATATATATATATATATATATATATATATATATATATATATATATAATATATATATATATATATATAATGCACTAGAATCACAAAATAACACGTGACCTTATTAATAAGCAAACAACCACAAGAAAAGGAAACACAAAGTCCGAGCGCTTTCGTGATATATTCACATTATGTGAATATATCACGAAAGCGCTCGGACTTTGGTTTCCTTTTCCTTGTGGTTGTTTGCTTATATATATATATATATATATATACACAAAATTACCCTCACCATGATTCGAATCCACCACCTCTTAAGTAGATGGCGAGGGTGCTAGCCACTGCGCTACGACGTGATAAGAGTAAATACAATTTGATAGATATTATTTCTTCGTCCCAGAGAAGTGCATAACGCTTTCGCCCCCAGAGGCGTTTACATATTTACATTATGCTGAACTGTGCCCGTTCATGCATGATATTCCATTTATGGGATTCCAGCGTTGCAACAGATAATTTTAATGAATTGTTGGTCATTAGCTCGAGTGCGTGAGGGTTAATACGTAAAACGCCTCTGGGCGTGAAAGCTTTGTGCGTTTCCTCAGACGATGAAATATCCGTCAGGTTGTATTAATTTTTAGCCCGTCGTAGCGTAGTGGGTAGCGCCTTCACCTTCTAGTAAAATGTTCTGGGTTCAAATTTTAGTGGGGTAATTTTGTATTATGAAAAATTGCATATATAATATATATATATATATACTGTATATATAACCGTATATTGTGTGTGTGTGAACTCGCGCGCGTGTGCGTTTATATACATATATGTGTGTGTGTGTGTGTGTGTGTGTGTGTGTGTGTGTGTGTGTTCACCAAAGCTTACCAGTTATAATGGTTGAAAGATCAAGTGAAACTACGCAGGATTTGCATGCAATGCCGTGAAGACCAACGCGAAGAAGTTCTTCAAGATTCCTGACATTCCACACTCTTATTCCAAATTCTCCTGCCGTCACAATGAGGTCGGTCACTCCTCTGATGTAAAAGAGCGAAAATGTAGCGAAAAATAAGTTCAAGCAGTTTCACTATAGACTTAAAATGACGATACAGCAATAATAATATTAATACTTTTGTTTTAATATTTACCCGCAAAGTATTTTTAATTTAAAAAAGTTAATTTTAATTACTTTGGAAAAGTGACGTCATAGATCGGACCGGGAGGGCAAGTAGATAATAAACGCGAAGCTGGCACGAAAGAATTCAGATCTTTTAAACATTCTCCTTCTCCTTCTTCTTCTTCTTCAGGAGAATTGGAGACTGATTTTTTAGGGTTCTTAGATCTACTAATTTTGGCTTTATTTTCAGTATGCCTCATTGTATCGTTAATATCTTTTCCTTTTGGTTCTGATTTGATCCTATTTCTAAATCGATGAGATGTTTTTTCCATCTGTATTCGTAATGCCAACTCATCTAAACTTCCGAGGTAAAATTCGTGGATCTCCGACTCTTGATTGCCTATGAAAAGCGATTTTCCTCTTATGTCCAATGAGGAAACGTAGGAACTCAAGTCCATGGACCAAAGCTGTAGTAATTATAAAAGCACGAAAGAAAAGCGTAAAAATATGTTCTTAAAATAGGTTTGATGTAAGTATAATGACTTCGTGAAACACTCAAGACTAAATTATTTTCCCTGATGACGAAATAATATAATATACAGGGTGTTAAAAAAGAAACGCAACCCGAAGCAAAGAAAAGGGTTAGGTTACAATGATATATGCATTCTCCAATGGGTTGCGTTTTTCTTTTTTGAACACCCTGTATTTTTTCTGAAAAAACCTAAATATATATATACATAATTTTTAAAATATTCTAAAAATAATTAAATAAATAAATAAATAAACGTATTTAGCAAAATCAGTAATTCATACGTTGACTTCTGCTCCGTTTATCTAAACTAAGAAAATGTCTTCTGGAAAGACATTTCACCTGTTTCAATAAAGGCTTTGAAGGATCCTTGGGTCGGACTATTTTCATGGTTCCATGGGCTCTCGATGGAGGAACTGATGACGTCATAGGCCGTTTAGATGAAGGGCCTCGAGAAAGATTTTTGTCTTCTTCGGATTCCTGACGAAACCCCCTAACGAAACCTTTCGAATCTCCAGCGATGATATCGCCACAGGAAAGGAGGACCAGTGCGGTGAGAGCTGAAACCGAGAACCTGAACTTTTCTCTCTCTCTCTCTCTCTCTCTCTCTCTCTCTCTCTCTCTCTCTCTCTCTCTCATTTTTTAAATTTAAACTCTGATCATTTGGCTGCAGTAAAATGGCTATAAATGTGAATTTCAAAAAATCGAACTTATTTTCTTTGACTGTTAACGAAAATAGAACTGTAGTTTATAAACTCGTTTTCAGCAATGATTTCAAACTCATGCAAATATCTCAAAATGAAATTTTTTGTTTGTACAAAAACGCCCAATTTTCTATTTAATTAAAATCTCCCAATTCTCGCATACCCACGATAATTACTTACTTTGGGCACGAATTATATATAAATTTGATTCGAAGCTATTGGTATAATGCCTAAACTGGCTAATCTAATGGTGGTAATAAGTTCGAAGGAAAATGCGTTGAAGACAAAATATTATAGGTTAAATATAGCAAAAATTATATTAGCAATGTTTAAAAAATTTGTATAAAATGGGAAAATAAACTCTCATAATTTATGTTTTGTGTGTGTGTACACACACACACACACACACACATATATATTATATAATTATATATATATAATATATATATATATATATAAAATGGTATGAAATGGGAAAATAAACTCTCATAATATATATATATATATACACGAGGTGTTCCAAAATATGTTGCTATTTTTAAATAAATATTCTAAGCGCCTCGGGAGTGTAGTGGTTAGCGTCGCTGACTACGAATCCATCGGCCCCGGGATCGAGACCCGGTTACGGCAGCCGGCGCGCAGCAAAACCCAGCTGTTCATCCTTCCACACAATAAAGAAAGTGGTTGGTAGATAAATGGGTGGCCTAGTGGTTTAGACGCTGGGCTGCTGGTGGGGCGTGGTTCGGATTCCACGTTAAACTGCAGGTCTAAGGTGGAGTGACAAGCTTGGCCTTCGTCAGAATGAACAATTCGGGCGGAAGCAAACCAAAGGTTATTGTCTAAGGCCTATAAGAATAAAAGCACAAAAAAACTGAAATTTTATAATTCCCCATCTTCTCCCGCACGGGTGGGATGGGGTTGGATTAACTGCCGATTTTCACGAAAAAAAAGCCTGGGTATTAGTCTAAAACAAAGCAAGTTATAGAACACATTCAAGCTTCACTTTCCATAGCAACACGAGGAAAGTTTTGGGAACGCCAATCAGGAATAAAGGAGAACGCATGTGGTTATGATATTAAACTTTTTAAAGTCCCCCCCAGTGACTCAGCTGAGTAATTACCACGTGTTTATTCCAGGCCATTTGTAGTGCAATGGTGAATCATCGGATCTTAACAACTATGTGAACAGTCAGTCATCTCGCTTCAATCTTGTGTGCCACAATCATTATTTGTTGTATTAACTTAATTTAATGCTTTTTTATTGGTGTAGTGCTTAATAAACCGAACTAAGATCAAATCAAACGTTTAATGGACTTACTTAGAATGATATATTATATATTAGATAATAAGATCGTAGATTTAAAACTCTAAAGAAGCCTTTAAAATAAAATAGTGAAGTCGTAGGTATCCTATTTAGTTATTTCTGTACGATGTTAAATTGCATTTACCAATAAAATACAATTGGCTCCACGTATTTTATTCAAATATTTTCCATATACTTTATAAACATTTATAGCGTACCCTCAGTAATAACATTTAATTTTTATCCAAAATCTATTTTTTATTATTATCTGTATACAGTTATTAAAAAGTAAGATCTAAATGAGTCCTAAACGTAGTATATGGCATTTTTTTTTATATCAACCGAAAAGACCCTAAAGCTAAATGCAAAAAAATGCGGGATGGTTATCTCTCGAGGGGAAAAAATGATCCAACAAATTTCACTACAAATGGCTTCAACAATGAACATTCTGCCGCTTATGAGGCGGCTTTGGCAGAGAAAGAAACCCCTATTAGTGATGTGTTACACTCTTCACCACCAATTCCAGGAATTAGCTAGAAAGTTGAACGAGGCCAACAAACATTAAGTCAGTGTTTCGAAAGCAAAAAGGTGTGGGATAATAATTCAAATACTATAAATCAAAAAACATACATAAATTACTATGGTAGGTGAAATGTTCACCGCGGACAATCAACCATTTTCGACTGTTGATGATCCTGGTTTTAAGAGACTGATTTATAGGTTGGAGCCCCGGTATCATATCCCATCCCGTAAATATTTAAGTAAAAATGTTGTACCACAAATCTATGGTTCTATCCGTCAAAGTATTTTAGGTTCATTGAATGAACTTGTTTGTATGAATTTTATGACAGATCTGTAAACATCTGATGCTAACAATGAAGCCTTTATCAGTTTGACAGAACATGGAATTAATAGTAAATGTGAACGAAAGCAGTATGTTTTAGCCACCAAAAAATCTTCCAGGTTCTCATACTCATGAAAACATTGCAACTGCATTGACTTCTATATTGCACGAATGGTAAATAGAGAGCGATCTTGTGCATGCAGTTGTGCAGGACAATGGCCATAATATTACTAAAGCTGTTCGCGTTCTGAAAGTGACTTTTGTTGCTTGTGTGAATCATACGTTAGCACTCGCAGTTAATGAGGCCCTTCTTAGAAGAGGTCTGTTTCAGATATATGTTCAATTATGTGCCGAATCTGCTCGGATTTTAAGTATTCATCTCTAGCCTGTGATAGACTTAAGGAAATCTAGAAGCAACATAGTTTACCCGAAAACAAACTTATAACAGATGTTATCACCAGATGAAACTTTACATTCTATATGTTACAACGACTACTTCGACAAAAAACTGCAGTTGTTACATACGCTTCGGGCTATGACATACCAACCCTCAATAACCATCAGTGAACTCTTAATCAGCGTGTTGTAAAGCTTCTTAGCCCATGTGAAAAATTAACAAATGAGTTTTCCTCCGATTCTTCTTGCCTTTCCATGATGTCTCCCGGTGTAACGGGTCTCGTGGTATTTTTGCGTAACATAACTGATGATTCAGTAGAAAGGATTTAATAGAAAATTTACAGAATCGCTTCAAACAGTGGAAGACAGACATTACTTACATGATTATTCAGGTTTTAGATCCCCGTTTCGAATTTGTTTGCATTACAGTGTCGAGTTTGTAAACAAAGAGATAATCATTATGTCTGCATCACTTAATGCTAGTCCTACACGTAATATAACTCGTGGCAATGAAACAACTGTTTTTGTTTCACGAGAAGATCAAGAACCTTCGAAAAAGAAGCCGAAGGTTGACGTATGGAGTTACTTCGATGAGGTTGCTACGTCTTTACAATCAGATGTGCCTCCACCTATGAAAAGTGGCCAATAAAATTGTCAAAAAGAATTAGATATCTATTCAAAGGAGCCACGAGTCAGTCGTGACACGAACCCTCTTGATTGGTGGCGCCATAATGGCGAAAGATTCCCGAAACTATTAGTACTTGCTCGCAATTATCTCACCACGCCACCCACAAACAAACGAAGTGAACGGCTGTTCAGTTCTGCGAAAATTGTAATTACCAACGCAAGTAATCATCCAGTTCCTGATGCTGCTGAACGACTAATTTTTCCATACGATAAATCTACTTGCCTTAAATTTCATTTATTAGGTTTTTGTTTTTGGGGTAATTATTATTACTCTGTTCATTTTTTTTGTAAGGTTATTACTTATTAGTATTATTATACCAAGTTGGTTTTGTTTGTAATTATTCTTTGAAATAAAAAAAATACATTTTGAGTTCCATTTCCTAAATCACATTATTTACCCTAATTATCAAATATTCGGTATTCGGTTAAAAACCTACAAAAATTATTCGGCTGAATACCGAATACTCGCTACATCCCTAATATATATCACACACAGTATATTCAGAAGTTACATTTTTGCATTTTACTATTTGAAATTTAATTCAACTTTTGCTTATCAGTTAAAATCGAGTTTCAAATTTCGTCAGTATAAATACAAGTATAAAATTAGATGGAAGATTTCATCCTAACAGGATATAATATGAAGGATATTATAATATGAATAGGATCAAAAGGAGACAATATTTGTATGCATTCTCCTCCCACACGCAATTCTTCTTCTTCTGTTTTGCAGGAAATATGAAACGACTTAGAAATTTTATATAAAATGTTTGCCTGCAAATACAAAAGAATTTACAAACTTGAAAACCAGTCTCCTCTTTCAGACGACGAGAATGCATGATTTTATTAAAAATAGGATAAAAGCTACACTCTCTCTCTCTCTCTCTCTCTCTCTCTCTCTCTCTCTCTCTCTCCTCAAATCAAATCAAATCAAACAGAAACTTTCCTTATACTTAGGTGGCATCTCATTTGCCACCAGATTATGGCGTAATTATTTATTTGATATCATACGAAGCAATGGAGTAAATTGTATTCCATATATTAAGGTAAAAAGGATACCAACTTATGTGTATAAGTACCTTCCAACTACTCATATTAGTTTCAGTAATATCAGATAAAAATAAGTGAGCTTCAAAGATAAATTTATATGTAAAACATATTTTGTTATATAATTATACGTTTGCATACTTGCCAACCCTACCGATTTGAAGGCTATTCTACCGCCTACCAATTTTATACAATTTTACCGATTTTAACAGAATGAACTAGAGTGAATCATTTAAGGCTAGATTTTAAAAATTTCCCGCGTGGGGAGGGAGGCATGGTGCCGGACCCCCTGGTATTGATTACAAATCCTACCGCTTTTGCTTTTCAAAATGTTGGCAAGTATGCATTTGAATTTTATCACTGAAAACCGTTATAAGTGGCAGAATAAGTATTAAAAATTAAATTAAATTTACTACAGGGTGTCCACAATGTCACCCCAGTAAAATACTAACTGATTTTCGGGGTTTTTTTCAGACCCATTTAAAATGTGTGACAGCAGCAACTATATGATTGAACTACACACATTGGCTAGTGCCTGGATCCATGAGCGACCACGTAATGGCAAAACCATTGAAAATATTCGTGCAGACTTCTCGGACCGATTCATTGGTGCAGCTCCTTTTTGGAGGAGACAAGATATTGAATCGGTCCTGGAAGTTTGCACGAATATTTTCAATGGTTTTGCCAATACGTGGTCGCTCATAGACCCCGGTACTAGCCAATATGCGTTGTTCAATCGTATAGTTGATGCTGTCAGACATTTCAAATGGGTCTGAAACAACAACAACCGAAAATCAGGTAGTATTTTGCTAGGGTGACAAAACATTGTGAACACCCTGTAGAATAGAACTGCAATATTTTCGTATGATGTCGAAGAAATAACTCCACCGCAATTTGGTGTCAGGAAAGTAGTTTGAATTTTTACAGTGTACAGAATATACGTAAAAAATGTTACGCTTTAATACAATGAGAATTATATTAACTATAAAAGCTATATTTTATCAGTGACGTGAAATGAACTGACCCGGTATCGCTTCTCTCTTAGATTTCCTTCCTGCTTGAAGAAGGTTCTTTGAGAATGATTTTGGGGCGCTTACGGAAACTAGAACTGGGAACATCGATGATACTGAAATAATTATTTTTTTTAAAGATAATGATATAATTATTGTAGGCGTACATTTATAATATAGTAACAAAAAAATTAGATTATCTTATTTCTAAAACGTGCAGCTACGTTAGAGAGAGAGAGAGAGAGAGAGAGAGAGAGAGAGAGAGAGAGAGAGAGAGAGAGAGAGAGACTCATAAATCACTATTTTGTATTCATGAATAAGAGATTATATATACACTCGCATATACAATTCTAAGAAAACAACAAAAGAGCTTATATACAGTATAGTATCTTTCTGAAGGGATACAGTTTCCATGGTAACTAATACCGACCAAAGTAAAAACGAGTGACAAAATACTAAAAAGAAAAAAGGGACATAAAACCTTTTCCGCTTTTTAAGTTAAGACGAATTTTAACGACATCTCCTGTCGTTGTCGCGCAGTACATAAATTCTTCTTTCTCATCAATCTGCAGCAAAATAAAATATGGAAGTTCAGTGGAATCCTTTTTAAAATAGCCTGATTAGGTAGGTTTACATACACTCTCTCACACACACACACCCATATCCCATATAACATATCTATCAGAGTGTATATACTTATTTATCTATCTATATGTCTATTTATTTATCTATCTGTATACCCATTTTTTACCGGTACCTTTAGATCCGTATAATGCCTTTCCATAAGACCCAGAGTAACGTTGGCACTAGCGAATTTCTTGGAAGTTTCGTCAAAGCAAAATACTTTAAGCACTCGACGCCCACCTACGCCCAAAATCGTGGGTGTGAACGGAGCCGGACATAATATGTGAGGTATTCCATACCCTGGTTCGCAAACTTGGGTACCTAGTAACAATATGGTTTGCATAATGAAGACAAAGAAAACTCATTTGGGAATTAAGTTGGATAATTGATGTATAAAATAGGATTTTTAAAAGATTTTAAAAGTAATTAACATCATATCTTCTTCTTCTGAATTATTAAATACTTAAAACTGATTTGATTTATTATAATTTTATCTATTTTAATATTACACCTTTTCTCGAAATTTTATCATCTATTTCTATAATCTTCAACATGCAGTATTTTTGCTGAGGGCCGAGGAAGGTTGGATGAGTTATTTTTATAAAATTTTACAAATTTACAATTTAGTCTTAAGTGATGATGATGATCTACAGATCTACAGAAGCTAAGGCTAACAAAGACCCTAAGATCCACTCTAAGGCTAGCCCGAGAGAAAGGAAAGAGTAGGGGGTTAAGAGAAGAGAAGAGAATAAGGGGTTAAGTAAGGAGCAACACCTATCATTCGTGGGTTAACATTCATTCAGAAAAAGAGGAAAAAAGTCTCACCATCATCATCCGCCGGCCACTGCCGACAAGTCAGAAAAATAGTCGGAGAAAATAGGAGAGGGGTGAAAGATGAAAAGAAGTAAAATAAGAACGCTTACAAACCATGCAAACACAGTCTTAACTCACTGTCATACCATGCAAACTACAAACATGCAAGTAAAGAGAGTTACAGACATGCAAAGAAAGGAGATAAGGATGATGATGATGATGATAATAATTCGAGTTTGTTTAACCTCTTCCGTAACGGCAAAGATCATACGACAGAGGGGGACCAACAGTTTTAAGTGGGATCTGAACCACGGGTAGCAAAATCATCTGGACGTATAGAGGACGGCATCTATCTATTAACTAGACTCAGTGTCGCCTGTAATTTCGTTAATCTACGGGAAGTGGTGAAATTTAGTGTAAAATAAATCTCACTTAATTGTATTCATTTTATCAAAACTAGTTTTTTATTATCAGTTTTAGTATCTAAAGCATGAAAATTAATGTTTTTAATTGAAGAAGTGATTATGCGAAATCTGGATTAGTTCAGAACCGTAAATTCGCCCTACATGGAATCATGTTCTCAGTATGAAAAATATAGTTATACATTTTAAGTCCCCCACAAACTAAATAAATGGCAATAATAATAATAATAATAATAATAATAATAATAATTAAATAAAGTATACATTTTATCCCTCTTCCTTTTCGCTGAAATCTCCATTTTAGGTGATTTCAATTTTACCATCACCATTGGCCTTTCCTCCAATTTCACTGACATCCTTAGTGAACTATCTCACAATTTCTCTATCCTGAATGACCTAGAGTAGATTGTATAGCACCCTACTCGTATCCTCGATTGCCTTGGAGATCGGCCCAACATTCTGGATTTATTTATCACCTCTCATCCTTCTTCTTACTCTGTCAGACATTTTTCTCCGTTGGGCCCCTCCGACTACACTCTTATATCAGTTTTCTGTCCAATGGCTCCATTCGGCCTTTGAACCCTCCCAAGAGGAGGCGGCTTTGGCACTTTGGCGCCGCTGCTTGGGAGGCCCTTAGGTAGTAATTCTGTGATTTCCCATGGAATGATTACTACTTCCGTGGTCGGGGCCCCACCGAGTGCGCTGAGCGCATCACGGAAGTGATTCTCTCGGGCATGGAGGCGTACATTCCATATTCTATTCCTACTACTAATGCAAAAAAAACCTTGGTTTAACTTTACTTGTTCTAAAGCTATCCGCAACAGAGAGGAGTCTTTCAGAAAGTACCGTCACCACCCAACTTCTGACTCTCACTTAACTTATATTTCTGCCCGGAATCGTGCAAAATCTGTTTTTCGACTCGCCAAAAATTCCTTCATCAGACAAAAATGCGAAAACCTATCTAATTCTAATTCTTCTCGCTCTTTCTGGCATCTAGCCAAGAACCTCTTCAACA
This sequence comes from Bathynomus jamesi, assembly GCA_023014485.1. NCBI lineage: Eukaryota > Metazoa > Arthropoda > Malacostraca > Isopoda > Cirolanidae > Bathynomus > Bathynomus jamesi. Next base: position 280,132 of record JAJOZX010001379.1, on the reverse strand, counting down.
ACTTTACTTCTTCCTCGCCTCTTTTTCATTCTAACGGCTCAATTGCCGTTCTTTCTCCCGATAAAGCTGAAGTCTTCGCTCAAACTTTCGTCTCCAACTCAACCCTCGACGATTCTGGTGCTGTTCCTCCATCTCCTCCTCCCTCTGACTTAATTATGTCTGAAATTAGAATCTTTTTCCAAAGATGTTCTTTCTGCACTATGTGGACTCAACTCTAGGAAGGTCCTTATGGTGTCCCTCCTGTTGTTCCCAAGAACTGTGATTTTGTGTTTGTACCCTACCTAAACAACTCTTTCGTCTTTGTCTTTCATCTTATACTTTTCCTGCCTGTTGGAAGTTCGCTTTCTGACCACTCTCAACCCTCCAACTATTGTCCAATTGCTTTGATTTCTTGCCTTTCTAAAGGTTATAAAGCTATCGTTAATAGGAAGATTCTTAAACACCTCTCTTCTCACAATCTTCTTTTAGATCGTCAGTATGATTTCCGCAAGGGACGCTCTACTGATGATCTTCTTGCATATCTCTCTGACTCTTGGTCATCCTTTTTTTGGGATTTCGGTGAAACCTTTGCTATTGCGCTAGACATATCAAAAGCTTTTGATAGTGTCTGACACAAATCCTTAACTTCCAAACTTTTGGTTTGTATCCTTCTATCTGTGCCTATATCTCTGATTTCCTTTCTGGCCGATCTATAGCTGCGGTTGTAAATGGCCACTGTTCTGTCCCTAAAGCTATCAATAGTGGTATTCCTCAAGGCTCTCTCCTGTCGTCCACTCTTTTCCTTTTATTTATCAATGATCTGTTAAGTCATACTTCCTGTCCTATCCACCCCTATGCAGATGATTCTACTCTTCACTTCTCCACCCGCTTCACAAAGCGGCCTTCTCAACAGACACTCAGTGCTTCGCGTGAGACAATTATGGTGCACCTAACCTCTGATCTTTCTACTATCTCTGATTGGGGCAGATAAAACCTTATGGCTTTCAATGCCTCAAAAACTCAATTTTTTCATCTGTCTACTCGTCACAATCTTCCTCACGACTGTCCCCTTACCTTCAACAATTCACAACTCAATCCTTCTTCTTTTCTTAACATTCTTGGCGTTTCCTTTCCTGGAAAGACCACATATACTCTCTTTCTAAAACAGCTTTTAAGAGGTTAGGTGTGCTGTACCGGTTCCGCAGTCTCTTCGACCCCACTCAGTTGCTATCTCTGTACAGGGGTCTTGTCCGACCTTGTATGGAGTACGCTTCTCATGTGTGAGGTGGCTCAACCCACACAGCTCTACTTGACCGGGTGGAATCAAAGGCTTTTCGTCTCATCAATTTCCCGCCTCTTACTGACTGTCTTCAATCCCTCTTCACTTTCCTCACTCTCTCTTTGCTATCGCTATTACAACGAACACTACTCTTCTGAACTCTCCAGCTGCATGCCTCCTCCTTTAAGGAGAGCGTGCAGTACCAGACTTTCGACACATTCTCATTCCTTTTCTGTCCAACTCTCTAACGCAAGAATTAATCGGTATTTTCAATCTTTCATTTACTCAACCGGTCAACTCTGGAACAACCTTCCTCAGTCCATCTTTCCCCCTGTCTATGACCTTCAATCTTTCAAACGCAGAGTGTTTAGGCATCTCGAAAACCTTGAACCTTTGATTTTGGCCCTCTTCTTCCTTTGTAGGGGAGGGCGTTTTTGCGGGCATTCGTCCTTGGTCCCTCGTTCCTGCATTAAAAAAACTTAGTTTAATTATCACACTTACTGCAAATTGGCTTTTTAGCTTCAACGTCCCAAACGATGAGTTTTCCATCACTTTCCCCTCCCATAGAGAAAACGAAGTTGCCGTTGGAGGCTACAGCTACTGCAGTCACTTCTTCGCGATGAACGCTATGCCGTCCGATTTCCTGACGGAGAACTTCGGACCAAATTATTACCGTAGCCTGAACGAATAATTTGTTTTAATATATATAGTTTCAGGATATATATAAATCACGTGGTTCGGATCCCACGTAAAGCTGTAGGTCCCCTCCGTCATATGACCTTAGATGTTGCGAAGGAGTTTAAACAACCCCAATAAAAAGAAAAAAAAAATATATATATATATATACAGGGTGTCCCATAAGTCTGGCATCATGGGGAAAAATAATAAAAAAAGGCAAAACAAAAGCTTTTATTCACAGAACGTGCTCAATCTGTCCACCATTGTTTTCAATACACAAATTCAGACGTGATACCCAGTCAGCAAGCACACGGTGAATGATGTCAGGAGTAATGGTGTTACATGCCCCAATAATGCGCTGCCGCAAATGTTCAACACTCCTAATTTTCTCTGCGTATACCAGCGCTTTCAAGTGGCCCCAGAGATAAAAATCTAGTGGCGTGAGATCCGGGCTTCTAGCTGGCCATTCCACAAGCCCTCGACGTCCTATCCAATGACCAGGGAATTGTTGGTACAGGTATTCCCTTACTTGGGTGCTGTAATGTGCAGGAGCGCCGTCTTGCTGGAACCATGTTGGGAAATTTCCTGCTTCGTTCAAGACACTGGGAAATGCTTCTTCTTTGACCATACGTAGGTGGGTGCCTCCAGTGACATGTTCATCGAAAAAGAGGGGGGCCTATGATGCGATCCTTCCAAATGCCACACCATACCATCACCCGAGATGCACCTTGTTCCTTTGAAGAGGTATACCAGTGAGGGTTGTTTTGAGACCAGTAGCGGGTGTTCTGTCGATTTACCTCACCATTTCCATAAAAAACAGCCTCGTTACTGAACAGAATGGTGGACGGGAAATTGGCATCCCGAGCATATTGTTCCATAGCCCATTCACAAAATTCCATCCTCCGGTCAGGATCATCTTCGCTTAATTTCTGTAGGATCTGAAGTTTATATGGATGCCATTTGTGAGCCTGAAGAATGCGATGGATGCTACTTTTCGACACTCCTGTCTCGGCGGACAATCGCCGAAGAGACTTATTGGGACTTCTGTTAAAATGAGCCAGGATAGCAGTCGCTGTATCATCGTCAGTGGACCTCCTTGAAGGTCCACTGCGTGGTTTATCTTCTATGGATCCCGTTTCCTTAAACTTTGCAACAAGTCTGCTAACACAACTCTGTATTATTGGCTCGCGGTCTGGATGCGGTCTGTTAAATTCAGCCGCGGCCTCTCTTTGACTCCGATTTCCTATGAGTAGAATTATCTGGATTCGTTCTTCCTTGCTCACAGACATTATGGCCTGTAGGAAGAGAAAAATATGAATTATGGTTTGTAGAAATAGAAAAATATGAATTTCTCCTATGATGCCGACTTATGGGACACCCTGTATATATATATATATATATATATATATATATATATATATATATATATATCACGTATTCAAATTCACTTGAAATGAATGCAGTAAGAGCTACGTCGTAGCTACGTCGCAACACCGCTTCCCGTTAGGTCGGCAACTTTAAGCGACGTTGACTCTGATTAGTAGTTGGATGGGTGACAGTTCTCTGCGTTCAGATGAGGTAGCGACCCGTAGATGGTTCAGATCTCACGTAAAGCTACAGCAGGTTCCCTTCGTCACATGACCTTTGCCGTTACGAAGGAGGTTAAACAACCCAGAACGTTGTTATTATTATTTCTCTCGGGCTAGCCTTAGAGTGGATCTTAGGGTCTTTGTTAGCCTTAGCTTCTGTAGATCTGTAGATCATCATCATCATCATGATAACGGATTCAAGTTGCGTGGCAGACGTTTCATTACTAATATCGCTAAAAACTTCTTTACGTTTAAAGTAATTGATAAATGGAATAATCTTCCCGCGTCAGTCGTTCATTCTACCAGCGTTAATATGTTTAAGAACCGTCTTGACAGACATTTTAAAGGTATTAGCGTTGTTTAATTTAAATAACAACAAAGTTAGTAACAGAAGTTCTGGTGGTGGTGCTCGGGGATGAGTCTGTTGACGATGAATGCCAGCTTGTGACATGCCAGCGTGTGATGCCAGCAATAAAAAAAAAAAAAAAAAAAAAAAAAAAAAATTAGACTAACACGAATGTAGATGTAGCTCATAGCGTAAACTAACCCACTTTTTGTTTAACTTTACCTACTTTTTTTTTTTTTTCCTTATCCTCCTTACTTTGCATGTCTCTAACTCTTTTCTTGCATGTTTGTAGTTTGCATGGTATGACTGAGTTAAGACTGTGTTTGCATGGTTTGTAAGCGTTCTTATTTTACTTCTTTTCATCTTTCACCCCTCTCCTATTCTCTCCGACTATTTTTCTGACTTGTCGGCAGTGGCCGGCGGATGATGATGGTGAGACACTTTTCCTCTTTTTCTGAATGAATGTTAACCCACGAGTGATAGGTGTTGCTCCTTACTTAACCCCTTATTCTCTTCTCTTCTCTTAACCCCCTACTCTTTCCTTTCTCTCGGGCTAGCCTTAGAGTGGATCTTAGGGTCTTTGTTAGCCTTAGCTTCTGTAGATCTGTAGATCATTATTATTATTATTATCATTATTATTATTATTTGCAATAGTAATTAAGGAAAGAATTACAATGAACAGTTTATTAGTAAAGTGAGTGAACAAAGAAAAACAAAAATAGTTTTCTTACCCAATCACTCGTCGATGCATTTTCCGCCGATGCGATGATGTCCCCTGAAGTGGAGAGTGACAAAGCAACGACGCTCGAACGATGCCCTTTCAGGAGACAATGCTGACCCGATTTCCCCTTTGCATTCGCCTTCCACGCCCAGATCCCGACGTTTTTTCCGACTGGATAGACCAACTCGTTCGTTTGTGAAATACGCAAACCTCGACTCACTTTTCCTTTGTAAATAACAACAACAACAAAAAAAAATCTGTAATTTTTTTTAGGAAAATGTTGAAAACGTCAAAATGAATATACATTTAAGGAATTATTTATCCGCTGACATTTATCGCCGCTCACAAATTGCCATTTCTCTGTAAGCGAAGTGCAGACACAGGTCCGGGGGTTCAACCCCCGATGAGGCTGGTAATAATAATTAATCTAGGAACCTTATAGATGGGCTGAAGCGTTCGTTCGGTCTGAACGCTGCGTCAATTTGTGGCGCTCATCAATGAATTATTATTATTATATTGCACAAGTTTCAAATCAAAACAGTTTCAAGGTTAACTACCAAACACGGTTAAAATTATGGAAACACACACACACACACACACACACACACACAGACACACAAATGACTGGTTACGCTTTAACTATATCAATTGCAGGTATATTAGTGAATGGGTTTTTTTTCATTCTATTGTATATTATTAACTCGACGAGTACAAGGGGCGAACTTGCCACATTGGCGATTTTGTGATTATTCCACGAATGAATAGTTCAACCCTCCCCCATCCGCAGACAACTTGGTATAGCCAAATATCTCCCCCGTTCGTTCAAAATGTAGTTATTTTCAATGCGTGTATTTGCGCTATGTGCCCCTCGTACACAATAGTCACAAAGTGTAAACGTATCTATCTCAAAACTGGTTTGGCGAGTTCACTCCCCGTACTCGCGACTCCTCAATTATATATATATATGTGATGAATAAAACCACGAAGGAAAAAAGAAACACAAAGGGGTGCTCAAGCGCTTTCGTCTAATGACATCCTCAGGCATTAGACGAAAGCGCTTGAGCACCCCTTTGTGTTTCTTTTTTCCTTCGTGGTTTTATTCATCATAAATACTTTTCACGTGTCACTTTCGTGAAATAATTTTTCATATATATATATATATATATATATATATATATATATCTCGCAGATCTATTTATCACCTAGTGTAAATACATAGATTAAATATTAAGAGCACAGACGTGAAGTGAAATTGTAATCAACATCTCTTTTCTTCAACCTCATGGCTGATTGGTTGGTTGGTTGATTGGTATTTGGACATCAACACGTGCATACATAATCAGTCCCTCGTCTCCCCATCTGCCACCCCAACATTATGACGTTTATGACTTAACCCTCCAATGCCCAGGGGTCTTTTCTGAGACTGAATAAAATCGTCTGGCATTAGCCATAACAAAATCAGTTTAAAGTGCTGATGGGCGCTAAGAGTTAATGATCCTTTCATAGATCTCTCTCTCTCTCTCTCTCTCTCTCTCTCTCTCTCCTTGCATTTTATTGTCTTAGATATCAAGAATAACAAAAATAAAATACAGGGTGACTCATTAATTATGCTACACTTTCAAAAAGTAGGTAAAATTCAATGGATTAACTTAAATATACTTATAGTTATGGAACTTTGCACAATTATTGTGGAAGGATTTTTTTTTCTTTACAATTACACAACATCCTCAACTGCGTGATGAATTCGGGAAGTGTGATTTCTTATCACGGCCTTCAGAGTTTCGATTGAAATGAAATGGTTTTCACGCTCAATTTCTGCTTCAGAACTTCAATTGTTCTCAAATTTTGTTTGAAGACCCTCCACTGGAAAGATCCCCATTAGAAGATGACAGAGGAAGCTACGCAAGACCACAGTTGGGGTTCCCGGAATCTTTTTAGACAAAACTCTAGGGGCCAAACGATGCATGCAAAAAGTCCAAAACGACATTTGCTGTATAAGGTCTAGCCCCATCATACTGAAACTAAATTCTTACCATACCAATGTCTTGGCTCATGAAAAAAAAAGGGTAATCGGTTCCTAAGGGATGAAGAGGTAAATAGTTTGGTGCGTGCAATGTGTCAGTCAAGACTCGGCCAAACTTCGCATGTGATGACATCGCTTACCAAACCGTGATATGTAGCAGTTGAAACGGATTATCCAATGTCACATGGCGATTTTTGAAGGCCGAAAATTGTAAACTCTCTTTGTTGACATACTCAACCAAGTAAAAATGAACTTCATCACTAAACCATGTATTGACAGTAACAGTGGAATCATTCTCATTCACACAAAACCAAAATGACTCGTAAGTTGTCGTAAGTAACTCAAATGAATTAGTCACTCATGGTTTATTTATTAGTTTGAGAAAGTTAGACACTTAATAACCCATGAAATGTAACTCATGACTTCCCATCATTCTTTGAAATGTGGCATACAGAGCTATTTTTGAGAAAAATGTTTCAACAATGACACCGAAGTGGATGAGCAAAAATGTCTCCACTTGAGTCAGTTTGGATAATTCGTGTGTTTAGGTCAGGAACTAAGGATGCTTATTCGTAAATTCCAAACATTTGACATTTTGTATTGGAGTTCAGGACAAATTCAAGACTGAGCTGAATCTTACGCTTCAAATGTTACTAAACGTTTGGTTATATATATATATATATGTGTGTGTGTGTGTATGTATGTTATTTATTTTTTTCTTTTTTTTCTTTCTGTAACCTATATATAGGCTGTAACCTTTTTATGTACTTCAGTGTTCCTGAGGATGTCATTAGACGAAAGCGCTTGAGCACCATTTTGTGTTTCCTTTCCTTCGTGGTTTTATTCATCATATATATATATATATATATATATATATAGGCGTAGAAATTAAACATTTTATTTGTATGATAAATTTGTTTTCTATTCTTTGCGCCTAAACGCATGCGCATTATGGTTAAAAAATGTGAAGTTGTGACGCATTTTATTTAGTGTTCCTCTTTATCTCGAAAATAAGAACAAACAGTTATTATATTTGTACATTCATTTATTTATTCCACGTAAGTTAAGAGCTTCTAAGCATCTTTCATGCAATTATTAATTTAATTTATTTGGTTACGCCTTGGCTAGTAAAATCTTTCAAGATTAAGAACCAGCCTGTGACCCTAACAACCCCAGCCTTAGACCTAAGCCTCTTAATATATAGTAGGCCTACTCTATATTCATATTTTAAGTTATACAGCTTATATTTCAGAAAAGACTGATAATTTAGAAGGGGTTCGGGCTAGAACAACCAAAATAAATACAGAGCTGAGAAGTAAAATGTTTGAGAAAAAATTATTTGAATTAAGTATGTTTTCGCTTGAAAAGCGTCCATTTACGCTATAGGAAAACTAACTCGAGTATTTAAAACTGATAAGTGGCTTTGATAACGTAAATTACGGGAATTTATTTGATAGTGATACAGAGTCACTTACGAGAAGAAATGGATATAAATTGAAAGTCAAAAGTTATTGAGAGTAATGGTATGAAGCAATTCTTATCATGTAAACTTAAACTCTTTAAACTTACACGCTTTTGGACATTTCATTGTTAGACAAATCATTAGACATTTTGGATCACCTGAAGATCAGGACACCCAGCCTCAATTACCAAATGATATTTTCGTTAAAACTAACGAAAATATCACGACTTAACCTAACCAATCGTCAAGGGTGTACAGTTGACCTAACCGGGCATTCAATTTAATTTATTAATATTTGGTACTGTAAAGCAAAAAACAAGAATACATGGGGGCCCTGATCTTCGGGTGATCCGTTTTCTTTAAACATTTCAGATTAGTCTTTTCAATTGTTTAAGAAATTGGGACAATTTAGACATTTCATTTGACTTACTGAAATGTCTAAAGGAATGTTTAAGTAATGTGAAACGTCTAGTGTGTTACCGTAAACATTTCAAAATTCATAAAATTGGGACAATGAAACGTCTAACGAAATGTCTAACTAAACGTCTATTTCCGCTTATAGTGTGTCGGAAAACGATATCTCATATTCATTCGCATTCAATAGACTTTTCTTACCTACCGTACTGCATAGCTCAGATCTGGTTATTGCGAAAGACGGCAAAGAGAAAGTCTTCTAAGAAAATCCCGCAGAACATTTTGCTATTTTGAAGGTTTATTTATAATATATAATCCACGTTTCTCTTTCCAAATGCATTTCAGCAAATCATAAATGCCTCTTTAGTCCTCTTTGTTTTAATAGAAAAATGTTTCAAAATCGGTTGTTGTTTTTTACAGAATAAAGAAACTGTTTTGTTAAAATTTGCCAGTTTATTTTTGAAGAATAAAATAATGAAACTCAAAATTTCGGACAAACCAGATTTATTAATAATCATTTTATCACACGTTTCTCCAAATTGATAAATGCTAACTACACATTATTATTCTTCTTATCAAGTAGTTCCTCAATCAACTGTCTGATTGCAAACGCTTGATCGTCAATATAATTAATATAATTATTAATAATTGATGCGTGTTATAATATATACCGTAGTACGGTAATTCTGTTTCTTTCGCTGTCTTTCGAACGTGAGAGACGTTATTTTGTAAATGAACTATAAACAGAAAGTGTTTATGTTGTTGTTGTTGTTGTTGTTTAGCCGATCAGCCCACCCTGATCGAGCAAGCCGGCGGCACGCAGGTAACCGATCGCCCTCTCCGGAGTGGACCAGAGGTTCAGCGCACTCGTGATGTTGTGTTGTGTTCGTTGTTGTGCTAGAGCGGTACAGTCCGTCATAATGTGTTCAATTGTTTGTGGTGTGTCTTGGCACAGGTGGCAGGTGTCGTCTATGGAGTTGTCTAGTCTGTGTTTATATGTCCATAAGTTGGGGTGATGTCCACATCGGAATCGTGCTAAGTTAACTCGATCCGATCTGCTCAGGCTGATCTCTGACCTGTTAATGGGCGGCGGCTTCGCACCTAGGACCGCATTCGGACCGAGTCGTGTCAGTGCTTTGTGGGTTAGGTGTGTGTGTATGTGTTTTCTGTACTGTGTGATGTCTGTGGGGCGTGGTATGGAATGGAGTATTTGGTTATAATGTGTCTCTGGTGTTACCTTAATGGTGCGAGGTGTTGGTGCATGATTGTACATGTAGTGGCAAGGGTGTTGTGGGTTAGTTGTCGCTGCTGCCATGAATTGTGTTCCCCTCATGTCTAAATGTTCCCTAACTTTTAATATTTTTGTTTCTGTGTGCAGGTGTTCTATTGGTGTTGTTTGAGTGCATCCTGTAATGATACGAAGTGCGTTGTTTTGTATTGTTTGTAAGGTGTTTATGTGTGTGTTTGAGATAATGGGTGCCCAGCATGGGCTAGCATAGTCCATAACTGAGCGAATATATTGTTTGTAGATGAGTGATGTTGTTTCCTGCTGGTGTCCAAAGTTTGTGCCTGTTAGTACCCTAAGCGTGTTAAGTCTTGACGTACATTTGTTTTTAATGTCCTGAATGTGGTTTGCAAAAGATAATGATGTGTTGTATGTGACACCTAGTATTTTGGTTCTGTGAGTGTGTGGAATGTTGATGTTGTTTAGTGTAAGTTGTGGAATTACCTGGTGTTCTTTTGTGTTGCTTGTAAGCAAGGTGATGGTTGATTTTGTGGGCGCTACTTTGAGTCTATTGTGTGTGAGCCAGTCTTGTATACTGTTTATGTATGTTTGTAGGTTATTTGTAGCGGTGTCGATGTTGTTGTGGGTGGATGTTAGAGTGATATCATCTGCATATGATGATAAGGTAAGCTTGTTATCTATGGGTGTTGGAATGTCATGCATGTATAAGTTGAAGAGTGTTGGTGAGAGAACAGAGCCTTGAGGGACCCCGTTCGGAAAAAGCTTGTTTTGGATGACTTGCCATTAAATGTGACATGTGAGTATCTTCCTGAGAGATAGTTGCTCAGCCACCTTTTGGTGTTATTGTGCATGTTTGTGTTGAGTATTTTGTTTATGAGAGGGAAGCGTGGGATAGCATCAAATGCTTTACTAATGTCTATTGTTGCTAATAGTGTACGTTGAGCTGGTCTTCTAGAGTTGATGCCATCCATGATGTGCTGCGTCAGGTTAGTGAGTAATGTCGTGGTTGAGTGGTGAGGTCTGAATCCATGTTGAGTAGGCGATAGTGGTATGTGTGGGTTGGTGATTTGTAAGATTAGTCTTTCTGTTACTTTGGAAGGTGTGCATAGTAAAGTAATGGGTCTATAGGAAGCTGGTTCTGTTGGATTTTTGTTTGGTTTGAGTAGTGTAATAATTTTACCTTGTTTCCATATGTCAGGAATAATACAGTGTTGGTATGAATATGTGCTGATATTTGTGAGAGCTAGTATTCCTTGTGGGCCCAAGTGTTTAAGGTGTATGTTAGATATGTTGTCTGGTCCAGTAGCCTTCGAATTTTTAATGTTTTTGATGATCTTGGTGGTCTGGTCTGTATTGAAGGGTGTAATGGTCGTGTCGAGTCTGTAGGTTTTCTTGTGTCTGGCTGTTTGTTTGTCTGCGTGTTTCTGGTTGTTGTCTCTGTTTAAGTGACTTATCTTTGCGTAGTGATTAACTAGAATGTTAGCTTGTTGTGTGTATGTTGGGATATTATTTTGGCTGCGACAGATAGCCGCGTGTGAGGTGTGAATGCCGCTGTTAGAGTGGGTAATGCTGTTTATAGTCTTGTATAGCCTGTATGTATCTGTGGAGTGGTTTAGTGTTGTTATGAATTCCCTGAATGTTTCTGTTTGTTTTTCTTTGAGTTTGTTGTTTATTTCTGTGTTGAGCTGTTGTATCTGCTGCTTTATGGCTTCTGTGTGTGGTGTTTGTGTGTTATGTTTGAGGTTGTTACGTTGCCTTATGAGGTGGGCTATTTCTCTAGTGTAATTTGGGTTGTATTTCCTAATGTTGCCCTTGGGTATGTATTTGTTTGCATTATTGATAATCTGATTAAATGTCTTGAGTGTTGTATCGATGTTTATGATGGGTGTGCTGTTTAATGTGGTGAATTGTTCCTCAGTCTGTATTTTGAACTGTTCCCAATCAGCTTTCTTGTAATTTCTGTAAGTGTGCCTAAGGCTGTTGGGGCAGAGTGTAGAATGTGTTGTAATGATGATGGGCAGGTGGTCTGATGACAGTTGTTTTTCTGTTCTCCATTGTGTATGTGTTGCTAGTGAGGGGAACAGAACGTTATGTCTGGGGAGGAGTTTGAGTATCCTGCTTGATGTGGTATGTGTGTATGTTCTTCTGTATTGTTAAGAATGAAGAGGCTGTTTAGTTGTGTGGCTATGTTGGCGCCTCTGGTGTTGTTTTGGTTGTGCAGGTACCAACTAGTGTCTTTGGCGTTGAAGTCTCCTCCTAAGATGACATTAGTGAGAGAGGCAAGATTGTGTAACTGTGGATTGTAATTGGCTGGCACCTGAGGTGAACTATCTGGTGGGATGTAAATGTTGATTAGTGTGGTGTTGTGTTTTGCGCGTGTTTTAATGTTAACTGCCTGTATTTCTATCGTGTTATCTGCTTGGATTGTGTTTGTAATGTTTTGGGTAGCATCAGTGTAGCTAATGCTTTTACGTATGTAAGTGATGAGTCCACCCCCGTTACCCCCAGTACGATCTTGACGGATCGCCGTGAAGTCAGGGATGGTGGGTGTTTTGTGTGTGCGTTTAGTTTTGTTTCTTGTATAAGTGCTATGTGAATGTTTTGTTGTGTACGAATTCCCTAAGCTGCATGATTTTGTTTGAGAGGCCATCTACGTTGTACTGTAATATGTTAATATTATACTTCTGTATGTGTGTCATGGTGCTATTGTGTCTATGTCTTTGTGTATGGTGACATGTGTAAGTTGTAGTGGGGCCTGGATTAGTCTTAATGTCGCCAGAGAGTAAGAGTAGTTCGGGGAGCACGCAATTGTTCCCTGTAATTGAAAAAATAGCACGCTGAGAATAGGTCCGGCCTCGGGAGCCGATCGGCACTCTGACCGTGCCACGCAACAGGCCGTCGACTGCCAGTCTGGCCAACCGTAGACAGCCCGCTGTTGTGTTGTGTTGTTGTTTTTTGTACACAAGTGCTTGATTATGTTTGAAATAAGTTTTCTGAATCTTCGGACTGTGACGTCATCCTCATTTTTCACGGACCGTAATAATAATAATCTATATTATAATAAGAGAGCTGTCCGTCTGTCTGTCTGTCCGTCTGTCCGTCACACTTTCAGAAATTGTGAGAAAAAATTGTGAGAAAAAAATTCAGAAATTGTAAAAAAAATTCAGAAATTGTATTACGGGCGGCAATGTGAAGCTCAAGATTTTCATGACAGTGTTCTTTTCTGTAGTTTAGCAATGGGGGAAGGGTGGGGGTGGGGGTAATCGGGGATGGGTGGGGTAATGGGGAGGGGTGGGGGTAATGGGGGAGGGAGTTAGCCCCCAAGTTGTATGAATGGGGGTGAGGAGGTTTTGGGAGATACCAGATTCAGAAATGTTGACACAATGTGAAGCTCAAAATTTTCACGGCTGGGTTCTTTTTTTGTAGTTTAGCCTGTCTAACCGTCAGCGAAGTGACGGGAACTGTACTAGTAACAATAATAATAATAACGTTTCGGTTGTTCAACATTCTCCGTAATGGTAAAAAGGTATATGATGGAGGGGGGATCTGATACAGCTTCACGTGGAAACCAAAACGCGGGTTGCTACGTTTCCTGAGCGCAGAGGACGATCACCCATCCAACTATATCGAACAAATCCATCGTCAATTAACTTCGCTGATTTACCGGGAAGTGGTGTTGCCATGTGGCCATCGCGTAGCTCTTTTATGTGGACAAAAGAACGACGAAGATTGGAATTAAAAATTTGGGGATTCAGATTCGAGAGAATTTGGGGGGGGGGGGGGGGTCGGATCCGTCAAAATTGTATATGGAGGGTATCATTTATTTGAAATCAGTAGCATTTCGTACCCAATGTTTCACACTGGGGGGCAACGTTCCTTATGCTGTCATTAAAACTAGGGGTATGCGGAGAATCGAAAACCTCGATTCGGGTCGATTTGGCCAAAGAATCGAAATCTGACCCGAACCAGCGCGCAGTGAATCGAGAATTTCGATTCGGCCTGTGATTATGTGATTATGTGATTAAATGTGTTATACTGTCATTGAATAAACAGTTAATTTGTTCTTTCTTTATGTTGTGATTAAATATCCTTCCCTTAAAAATTAGTTTATTACCAATCTGGGCTCATTTTCTCTCTATCGTAGTTTGAGAGGAGTGAAACTGTCAGTCTTTTTGAAGGTCCAGAAAAAGTTTGAGGGGGTTTTATTGGTGAAACAAAAAGAATCGAGAATCGAATCGAGAATCGAAATTAAGTGGCCGAATCGAATCGAGAATCGAATCGAGAATCGAATCGAGAATCGAAATTAAGTGGCCGAATCGAATCGAAAATCGAATCGAAATGAAAAGTCCCGAATTTCACACCCTTAATTAAATACTGAATACCATAAGTTTAGCCAAATTGTCCATTTGGACATTTTAAAGCCACCACAAACATTTACGTAAGTTCAGGACCCGCAATAAGTTGTAGCTGGACAACATTATTTGAAGTTAATACTTAATTAATTAGGACTTCAACAAACTAGGCCTACTTCTGTTTAGTAGGATCATATAATAACAACAATTCTAGAGTATAGGTGTCCGTCTAGTTGCTTGTTAAACCAAGTGGGTTTCGATTTACTGAATGACCATACCATCATCCAGACTCTCTTACTAATGTAGTAGAATAAAAACAGGTGTATGTTTGGCCGCAAACTTCAGACTTACACGACCTCAGAAGGCTCAATCCAATCTCGGAGGTTCGATCTTGGAAGTAATTAGCAACCTCGTCTTGTGTGTGTGTGTGTGTGTGTGTTACTTTTAAGATGCTACTAATATCTTTGTAGGTGTAAATGTGTGTAAATATTTTTTTGGTTTGAACTTAAAAAATGAGGAAAAACATTTGTTAATTTCTGCTGCAAAAAATGTTGGGAGAGAACTTTGAAGGAGTAAACAAATATAAACCTTGTAGCCATGTAACCTTGTAAATGTTCCGTGCGTCCGCCTTTCTTCACACGGAGGTCTGAGATAGTAGAGAATTGCTATGTTGAGCTCTCCATCCCACAGTTTTATATATATATATATATATATATATATATTATATATATATATATATATATATATATATATATATATATAGAGAGAGAGAGAGAGAGAGAGAGAGAGAGAGAGAGAGAGAGAGAGAGAAGCGTGTTTCAAAAGTCCAGCCCCATAGGGACTTCAGATTATTATTATTATTATTATTATTATTATTATTATTATTATTATTTTGTGGGGTTATCTTGAGAGCTTTGTTTACAACAGACGTCCAAGGGCAATAAATGGTCTGAAGGACAGCATACTAGTTGCGTGTGCTAGTATTTCTAAGGAACGGTTTGCCAATGTAGTTACATCCGTACGTGACAGAATTTATATGTGTAAAGAGATGTATAGCATCCACTTTCAACATCATAACAAAAAAAATTAATAAATAATCTCAAATCTCTAAGGGGCAGGATTTTTGAAACAGACACACACACACACACACACACACACACACACACACACACATATGTATGTTACTGAGAGTATACACACACACACACACACACACACACACACACATATATATATATATATATATATATATATATATATATATATATATATATATATATATAGAGTGTGTATATCCTTTGCCAACGACATAAAGATCAATAGAAAAATAAGAAACCCAGAGGATATAGGATCTCTACAAAGACATGAACAGAATCTACAAGTAGTCGGAAGACAACAATATGAAATTTAACACTGAGAAATTTCAACTGTTAAGGTACGGAAAAAGGGAGAACCTAAAATCCATGGAATACTGTACCTCAAATGGATAGGAAATTCAGAGAAATTCTGAAGCAAAAAATTTAGGCGTTGTAATGACTAATGATGTGAAATTTGAAACACAAAATAAGATAGCAGTAAACAGAGCAAAGAGAATAACTGGGCAGATACTGAGAACCTTTAAACGAAGGGAGAGGAATATAATGATTCCTCTATTGAAAACACTGCTATTGAATACTGCTCGGTCCTAACATGCCCATATAAAAAAAGAAGACATTAGACAGCTAGAAGGGATTCAAAGAAGCTTCACAGCCAAGATCAATGGATGCAAAGAACTAAATTACCGGGAAAGGTTACGTGAATTAAACCTATATTCACTGGAAAGAAGAAGAGAGAGATAAACCATTATTTACACTTGGAAAATAATGGCGTAGAAAAGGAAGAATGTGTCGTGTTCCCCAATTAAAGGCTAGACAGGAAACATCCTTAACCCTGAAGGAAAATAGTTTTGTTGTGAGAGGACCAAGGCTGTTTAACCAGCTGCCCAAAGAACTAAGGAACGAGAGTGGTGTTGCGGTGGACATCTTCAAAAGAAGTTTAGAAGCCTGGCTCAGAACAATTCCAGATGAGCCGGGTGTACCTGGCTATGTGAGGTGGAGAGTACAAGAAACCAACTCCCTACTTCACCGGGCCAACTCGAAAGGAGGGGCGACAAGCTTGACCTTCGTGAAATGAAGAATCATCGAACGGCACATTTGAAAGGTTGAAAAGTATATCCAGATTTCAAAATTCAAAAATCTTTATTCAATAAAGAATAAAAGTGACAGAGTTTTATTCTTTATTCAATAAAGAATAAAAGTGACAGAGTTTTACAATTTTTAACTATTTGATGATGACATTAATATATCACAGTACTCTTATCTGAATATGTCTTTGAAAGCATGGAGGCTTTTTAGGCAAAATTAATGACATTTACTTTATTTATTACATAAAAATAGTGAAAGTGGCAAATAATAGTAATAATACTAACAAATAATAATAATAATAATAATAGCAATGATAAAAATAATAATAATAATTGCAATATAAAGTTCACAAAATGTTACATAATTTCAAATTAAATGATTTATTGTATATTTAGTAGAAAATAATTGAAGCGTAATAAAAAATATAAAAAAGAATAAATTAAGAAATTAAAAGTGTTTAATGAAATTAGCATATTTTAAATAGTTGATTATAAAATGGGAACTTTATTACTATTGTGTATATGTATATATATGCGCCTCGGTGGTGTAGTGGTTAGTGTCGCTGACTACAAATCCATTGGCCCCGGGATCGAGACCCGGTGACGGCAGGCGGCGTGCAGCAAAACCCAGCTGTTCATCCTTCCACACAATAAAAAAGGGAAAATTGGTTGGTAGAAAAATGAGTAACCTGGGTAGCCTAGTGGTTAAGACGCTGGGCTATTGGTGGGGCGTGGTTCGGATCCCACGTTAATCTGTAGGTCTAAGGTGGAGTGACAGGCTTCACCTTCGTCAGAATGAACAATTCGAGCGGAAGCAAACCCAAGGTTAACCAAGGTATGTGTATATAACTATCTATATATATATATATATTTTGTCAATGATTCATTCTTCAGAAACCGAATTCTTATAAAGAATTGCAATAAAATCGCAGTAACCGACATTTTCACTATTTATTTAATTGACTAAACGTTTCGGAAGTTTAACCCCCCATCTTCAGTTGCTACAAAAAAAACATAAAACCATTTAAATAAGTAAAACTAAGTATTTCTAACAATATGTATAAAATTCCAAAAATTATTATTCAATCTGGACATACAACACAACACAATACAACACAACACAACTTACTTGTTATAAAAGGACTAATTAAAATCTTCCATAAAAAATGAAAAGGAATAAAACTTAGTTTAAAAAGGTTCATAACAAACAAATAGTTAAAACTTAATTAACCAAAAGATTTTTAACTTAACACCATTGCCATAAGTGAGGATTTAATTTTGTTAATATAGAGCAGGCTTGTCCAACATACAACCCGCCAAAGATTTGTATCAGGCCCGGTTGGCGGATATTGGCTAGCGGA
>JAJOZX010001379.1:70000-257500 GCA_023014485.1 Bathynomus jamesi | reverse complement strand
CTTAACTTCTTCATCAGACTCGTAGCGATTTCCACGGAGATGTTCTTTAAGTTTAGGAAAGAGGTGAAAATCGCATGGTGCTAAATCGGGGCTATATGGTGGATGCGGCAAGACGGTGAATTGCAGATTCTCAATTGCTTCTCGCGTTTGAACACTGGTGTGAGGCCGTGCGTTGTCATGATGAACAATGACTGCGTTTTTGTGGGTGCGAACCCTCCTGATCCGTTTTTTTCAACTTCTCCAGAGATTCAATATAACGTGTGGAGTTAATTGCTGTGCAGAAATTCAATTCATCTCCTTCATTTTCGAAGTGGTGCAGATTTTCTTGGCAAATGCATACTCTCAGTTTTCATCTTGACAGTGAGCATGCGAGGCACGCATCTGGCGCAGACCTTTCGGTAACAGCGAATACTGATAATGTGTCCCACTCGCTCTTTGGAGATATCGAGCATTGCAGCAATTTCATTTTGTTTAATGCAACGATTTCCACGAATCACTTCGTCAACGTAGTTCCGATGAGACTCGTCGGTTGTCGTTACAGGCCTTCCACTTCGCGGTTTGTCTCGCAAATCTTCTTGCCTTGCTTCTTCTTCTTTACACTGCCTCGCCCAACGTCGAACGGTACTCACATCAACACACTGTTTGCCGTACACAGCTTGCATTCGCCGATGAATGTCTACGGAAGCAACACTTTCCGCGGTCAAAAATTCAATTACGGCAAGTTGCTTGAAGCGAACGTCTTTACTCCTTTCCGTTGTAATTGATACTGAACCAACGTATGGAATGAGTGTAGGCTATATTAAGCTATAACACAAAACCGGTTTTATCTGGTTACCTCTACACGATCTGGAATGGGGTGGGGATATCAAGTTACAACACAAAACCGGTTTTATCTGGCTACCTCTACACAATCCAGAATTATTCAAGTGGAGGCATTACTTTTCAGCTCACCACCATAGATAACATTTGGTTATATACGAACCTTTGGTTAGCTTCCGCCCGAATTGTTAATTCTGACGAAGATCAAGCTTTTCACTCCACCTTAGACCTACAGTTCAACGTGGAATCCGAACCACGCCCCACCAGCAGCCCAGCATCTTAACCACTAGGCCACCCAGGGTGCCCATTTATCTACCAACCAATTTCTTTAGTGTGTGGAAGGATGAACAGCTGGGTTTTGCTGTGCGCCCGGCTGCCCTCAGCGGGTCTCGATCCCGGGGCCGATGGATTTGTAGTCAGCAATGCTAACCACTACACCATCGAGGCGCATATATATATATATATATATATATACATACTGTATATATATATATATATATATATATGTGTGTGTGTGTGTATGTATGTATGTATATTACAGGGAATCTGCGTAACCAGGAATTTCATGAAATCTCAAAAATGTTCAGGGATTTCATGTAAGGTTAAGTCGTGATATTTTCGTTAAACTTACTGGAAAATTATTAAATGCCCGATTAACTGAATGCCCGGTTGGGTCAACTGTACGCCCTTGAGGATTGGTTTGGTTAAGTCGCGATATTTTCGTTAAAACTAACGAAAATATGACGACTTAACCTGATATGAAATCCCTGAACATTTTAGGGATTTCATGAAATCCCTAGTTACGCAAATTTCCTGTAATATATATATATATATTATATATATATATATATATATATATATATATATAATATATATATATATATATATATATATATATATACTTTTACGCACTTCGTATTTTACATTTAAATAAAATAGGTTTAACTTAAACTTCACATCCCGGATTAATAATAATAATAATAATAATAATAATAATAATAATAATAATAATAATAATGAGGAAAAGCAATAATAATATATTCATAAATAAAAAATATACCTTGTTTTGCTCTAAAGTCTAAACTATATCTTTATGCTTAATTGTACAATATAAACTAATATACTGTGTGTATATATATATATATATATGTATATATATATATATATATATATATATAATATATTGGTGATGAACCACGCACGAAAGCCTCGTCAGTACTTTGACCCCTATTTGCTTGACAATGCTGCTGCGAGCTGCTCCTACCCTGAAATGGGTGTGTGTGTGTATATATATATATAAGCGAAATTGGCATACCTGAAAATCCAATGATGGAGAGAAGGGATAAAGGTTTGATTTTTGTTTTTTTCATCCTGAGTTCGTGTTCCGAAATAAGAAAAATTCTGCACAAAAATTTCTTTCGTAAGAAAATAAAGAAAATAAATTCAATTTTTACGTAAATCAGAACTTAACTTCTAAATCATCATTATTAGATTTAAATTTGTTTATATCTTCCTACAATATTACTCCAACGCAAAATTTATAACATTACCTTTCCAATGAAGAAGCTTTTTGAATGCCTGTTGCTAAGGACGCTGTTGCTATGCTAGCGCGTCGTTATGGACGCGGTTGCTAAGGAAATAATTTTTAATTCTCTCTATGGACATTAAGTATATAATCGAAGGGTTTTAATTTTAGCAAATAAAAATACATAAATTTTTAATTAATTTTAATAAAAAATAAATTAAAGGATCGAGTTTAGTGGGAAGAAAATAAAGAATTGTCTGTTTGTCGAGACTGAAGGATTACTTAACAAAGATTTAACTCAAAGGAAATAATAAACACAAGAAGGACGTTTCTCAGATGTTTCGATGAACAAGATAAGTCACGTTGGAAACACGTTGCGTTTGTAAGTTTCTTATTTTATTTATTTATTTTTAATTTACTGAATAAACAGTAAAAATATGGATCATAAAACATATATATATATATACACACACAGTATATATAATATATATATATATATATATGTGTATATATATATATATATATATAAATATATAACCTTGGTTTTGCTTCTGTCCGAATTGTTCATTCTTCCGAAGGTCAAGCTTGTCACTCCACCCTAGACCTACAATTTAACGTGGAATCCGAACCACGCCCCATCACGGGCGGTCAGAAATTACAAAGTCCTAGCCCGGACTCGATCTCACGACCTCCCAATTAGCAGCCCAGCGTCTTAACCACTAAACTACTCATGGTACCCATTTATCTACCAGACTACCAACCAATATTTTTTGTGTGGAAGGATGAACAGCTGGGTTTTGCTGCACGCCGCCCGCCGTCATCGGGTCTCGATCTCGGGGCCGATGGATTCGTAGTCAGTGATGCTAATCACTGCACCACCTAGGTGATTTCAAATCGGGAGAGAAGATTCGATTTGATTCGTTATCTTGGGCTCCGATTCGATATTTTCGAATCTCCATTAAGTCCGGTAAACAACATCAGTGATGTTGTTTTGAAGAACACTTTCGTAAATAAACACTTTTTTTTTTACTTACATTATAATTCAATCTATATACTGAGACCAATCTCTTGCGCAATAACACTTTTATCATACTTTAATACCATTGCTCCTCCTCATCATCAAATACTTAATACATTTTTTTAGAAGGATTTACTTTGTCCTTTGTTCTCAACAAGATTTAATTAATTTTATGCTTATTACTAATTGGGTGTAGAAACACTCTAATCTATATGTGTACAGTTGATTCGATTCGAGATTCGATTCGATTTGAATTGTTTGGGAGGATTTGATTCGAGATTCGATTCGAAAAAAAATTGCGATTCGCAGGGCCATATATATATATATATATATATATATATATATATATATATATATATATATATATATATATAATATATATATATAATATATATATATATATTATACAGGGTGTTTCAGGAGGAAAGGTCAATACTTCGGGAGGTGATAGTATCGGTCATTGTGAGAAAAAAGTTCATATGAACATGTGTCTAATTCTGAATGGTTACGGAGATAGAGCTGTTTGAATCTACAAATACAAAAGCATTGTTAATGGTAATCAAGAAAGAGAAACCAATTACTGTTTCTAACATTTAATGTTTAAACATTAGCATTTTGAATGGTATCAAGTACAGAAATGACAAATTTGTTACAGTTTACAATACGTTTTCGAAAATCCCACCGTCAACCTCAATGCACTTTGCAACTCGTGTGCGAAGATCGCGTGTTGTTCGTCTGAGTTGATCTTGACGTTCCTTTATGCGGGCAGCAGCATCCAAAATGCGCGCGAGCAATTCGTCTCGTGTATCCACCTTTCTTTTGTAAACTTGACTTTTCATCCACCCCCACAAACAATAATCTAACGGAGAGAGGTCTGGAGACCTTGTTGGCCATTGAATGGGACTACCGCGGCCGATCCATCGACCAGGGAAAGTTTGATTTAGGTATTGCATCACCAGACAGGTAGAATGTGGAGGAGTTCCGTCATGCTGAACGTACATACCAGCGCGTGTAGCCAAAGGAACATCCTCCAATAGTCCTGGCAATTCATTTTGCAGAAATTCTAGGTAACTTTGTCCTGTAAGACGATTCTCTAAAGTAACAGGGCCAATCAGCTAATCTTCGATTATACCGCACCACACATTGGCACAGAAGCGATGTCGAAAATTTGTTTCCACAGTGGCATTTGGATTTTCGTCTGACCACCGATGAGAGTTACGAGTGTTGTTGATACCGTCACGGGTGAAAGTAGCTTCATCGGTTAACAGTATTAATCGAAGCAATCGGCGATTAGCATTTATCCATTGACAAAATTCCAGTTGCATGGCAGCATCTCCTGGTTGAAGGTGTTGTACACGCTGTACATGACATGGATGCAAGCCTTCCTCACGTAATGTTCGCCATACTCTTGTGTGTGGTACACCGAGACGTGTAGAAATTCTCGCAATGTGTTGAAAACCCTGGTAAACACTCTTCGATCCGGAATTCTGCGGTTCGAAAACCGTCGACGGTATTCTGCAACAGCAGCTGTTGCACTTCCATCGCAAAAACCGTAGACATACACCATATCTGCATATTCGGCATGTGTGAAGATGTGTGGCATTCTTAACACTGCTTCAAACACCAAACAATGTCACTCACAACAGTCAGCTGTCGATTGGCTTATGTTACATGCTTACATTACAGCTTACATGGTTCAAGGTTATAGGGGAGGGAAGGGGGAGGAAGAGCTGCGCGCGCATCAGATTCAAACAGCTCTATCTCCGTAACCATTCAGAATTAGACACATGTTCATATGAACTTTTTTTCTCACAGTGACCGATACTATCACCTCCCGAAGTATTGACCTTTCCTCCTGAAACACCTCTGTATAGTGTAAAGTATTAAAATTTGGATAAAAAGTAAATTTAAATTTGTCTTTTGCAATATAATTGTTTTTTTAAATATCCAGAAACAAAAAATGTTTAATAACACAAAGAAACAAAATCATTTTCATAATTATTTATTTATTTGTAGATATTTAAGTGTGTTCTTCATTCTCCGTTTTGCTGTCCTGTATTAGGTTTCCTGACGTTACGTTCATATATTATGAACGTCTTCAGAGTTTCCTTGTTAGTGATTCGCCTTGGAGCGAAACAACACTAAGAAACGCTGAAAGGTTTCTCATAAATACCCACAATCTCTCCTCTACGGAAGTTGTGGAGAGCTTTCGGGTTGACTTTATCGAAATTTGACATCATAAAGTTAAAACTGTGAATCCCAAAATCGCACGTTCCAACCATACAAGCATTCCTTTATGCGAATTTTCTTTAAAATTGGAAGAATTTATATGAAAAATATCTACAATTAAAGAATTTTGACGCTTCACTTATTTATTTGTTTCATTATCACAGTTTCATCCGCGTTTATAGAGAAAAATGTTTCATTACTTTCTTCTCGAGGAGAGGTCATCAAAGGCTAACCTTTGCCACGCAGTCTCCAAAGCTAGTTTTAATAAACTAGAAGGGGAAAATAGTGATGAGACAGTTGTCCATAGTTGGAAAAGAAATAGGCAATAAAATGGGGAACTAGGATCTAATGGGACTCCAACCTGCGAGGGAACATGGTGAAATCATAAATATTGGTCTCGCTTGAACGAACCTTTATTTGGAGGGGTTCCAGCTGGCGTGATTCGGTATAGGAGCGCTGTGACTCCGAAATCACTCGACGGGAGTTCGAGTCGCACTAGCTCCTAGTTTCCCACTTTATTGCCGTTTGCCTTTACATCTCATTAAGTGCGGTAATTGTACTTAAAACGCATTCAATTGTCCACAGTGTCTTTGGCTGCACCACCATCTCCTATAATGATGTCTATGCTGATTGTCACGTTCTGGTATGAAAAGTAGGAAAGAACTTTATAAATATTATCAGATAAGGAAATAGAAACATAATATTTAATGACAAAAAATACCAATAAATCCGGTTCTAAATTTCTGAGTAAAAGCTCATTTTCCCCTAACTTAGGGTAATTTTTATTAAAAGTTTCCTCATTCATTGAAAATCATTTTTGTTGTTTATATTTTAGAGGACATTGAGATTATGTTATTTTAGTATTTTCATTACAAAGGATTCTTGCTAAATAGCAGCAGAATTTTTCATAATGAAAATAGTTATTAGTAATTAATTAAATGAATCAAAATTTCAAAATATAACTATTATAATATTCAATTTTCTCAGCATAAAGGAGACATCTTTCAACAGTTTTAGCAAAAGCAGAATTAAAAAGACATCAATACAAAAACTGAATATTGGTAATAAAAAAATATCATTGGTAAAAAAGCAATATCATTATTGCAAACTCCATCAATAACAATTTTACATCTATAGCTGAAATACTTCGCATACAGCTACCAAATAATGACTAATTCCCTTTGAATCACACGCCACTCAATCCTCAAAATTCATTTTCTTTTGTTCCTGCTACTTCTAATGAGGTCCAGAACATTACTGGCAAGTTGAAAAATACTAATAACAATATTCATAACATTCCTTTGCCTATATACTGAAGTTTGTTAAAAATAAAATATTAGTAACCATGGCAAAAATTATCAACCTAAATATTATTAAAGGTTTATTTTCATCAATATATACAATGTATATATATATATTCGCACTGATATACACTGATATGATATGTGATAGACCGTAATATTCTACTTAAACTGCATTCCGATGGCTTTAGATGAGCTATAAGTGGTTAATTTAAAGGTTCCGTTCAATAGATATCAGTTTGTATCGGTAAATAATGTCTGTTCAACTAGACTGATTGTAAAACATGGGGTACCCCAGGGCTCATTCCTAGGTCTCTTGCTATTTTTATTGTTACCCCCCCGCGTTCTTCCGATATTCTTAATTTTATAATGTTTGCAGACGATACAACTGGCACAGCGTTCGGGTCAGACTAATGCGGCACATTGCTTTAACTCCTAAATTATTATCATCAGCCCCATCGGGAGTTGAACCCCCGATCTCAGCGTTATCACTTCGCTTAAATGCAAGGAAATGGTGTAACCCACTGAGTTACGGGAGCTGCCAAATCTTAATGATAAAAATTTCATTCTCCGATTAATGAACCTCTCCAAATCTCTCGATACAACTTCTCGACACACTGCATACTAAATTATCTCGTTACGGCGTAAGAGACGTCTCTCTAAATTGGTTCACCGCACCACAACCGCAGTGAGTACAGCGCTCATAAGTATTCGTACAGAAAAATATTTCAGTTATATTCGTCCTTATCTTTTGTACCATGCATTGGAGAATTATGAAAATTTTAACGTTCGTTTGGAAAAATTTAACAAATTAAAAAATTAGTTCAACTCCAACATATGATGTAAAACATCAAAGAATTTGAAGAAAATGCAGAAGTTTTCGTACATTTACTTATAAAATTATTTAATACTTTGTGTGTCTACCTTTTGCTT
Organism: Bathynomus jamesi; assembly: GCA_023014485.1. Taxonomy (NCBI): domain Eukaryota; kingdom Metazoa; phylum Arthropoda; class Malacostraca; order Isopoda; family Cirolanidae; genus Bathynomus; species Bathynomus jamesi. The sequence continues at coordinate 249,675 of JAJOZX010001379.1, read as the reverse complement.
GAATAACTTCAATGATTTGTTTTGGGTATTTTTCTGCAAGGTTTTGATACCTCTCAGTAGAAATTTTAGCTCATTCTTCTAAAGAAAATTATTGCAATTCATTGAGATTTGAAGGGTTTCTCTTGCGGACAGCTTTTTTTTTCAAATCAAACTATACATTTGCGATTAAATTGAGATCTGGGCTTTCATTAAGCCACTCGAGTAGCTTGAAATTCTTTAGTTGAAGCCATTTTATGGTGCTCTTACTTTTATGTTTTGGATCATCATCTTGCTGCAGTACCCAACTGCGGCACGATTCGCAAACTCCCGAAATGAAGGACATACATTTTCTTCTAAAATTTCCTGATATTTCCTCGAATTCAAGGTTCCATTGATGACAACAAACTATCCTCGACCAGAAGCCTCAAAGCATCCCAAAGAAGCAAACTACCACCATCATGTTTAAACGTACCTGCTTCTCTTTGTTCCTGAGTAATTCAATTTTGGTTTGGTCTGTCCAGAGAACTTTCTTCCACAATGCAAATCCATCATTTTAATGAAACTTGGCGAACTTTAAACGAGCTTCTTTGGGCGCCTTTCGTAGCAGAGGTTTTTTTCGTGCAACTATTCCATGTAAACCATTCTTTCTTAATGTACGACGTATATTAGAGGGATGGACATCAATCATAGACAGTTTTAATGTTGTGCGAATATCATCTGCAGTCATTCATGGATTCGCAACAGCCATTCTTTCAATCCGTCTAGATCAGTGGTTCTTAACCTTTTTACTACCATGCCCCCTCTAGGAATTGGTCCTTCCCTCCACGCCCCCCTTCAATCAAAATAATATTCTCAATAACTTCTCAATATTAGCCCATGCTCTCGTTAAGAGAATAACAAATACAATTAGAGAAATTCCTGTTTCTAGGGGGGCGCCCCCCCGGTTAAGAACCACTGGTCTAGATGTACGTTTTGAAATTTTGCAAGGTTATCCACATCTTGATAGAGTTTTGATTGTTCCAAAGCCTTTCTAGTTCTTTATAAGTACAGCAACCGTCGCAAATGGAATTCGAAGTTCTCCTATCTTCATGCGCAGCAATAACAGATCTCTTAAGATCCGTAGACAGCTCTTTACCATGACGACCCATTGTTTACTAATGGCTTGTACAGTTATCCATCTTCCACAAGTGAAGAGTCACAGAGAAAATTCTAGAATTCAGAATTGCCAACAGTCTCCAATCAATAACGAACCAAGTTTAAGTTTCCTCAAATTCTTTGATGTTCTACATTATACGTTAAATTTTTTATTTGTTAAATTTTTCCAAATAAAGGGTAAACTTTTTATAACTATCCTCTGCGCGGTACAAAAGGTAAAAACAAATATAACTGAAGTATTCTACATGTTGGTAACATAACGTTTGAATTAAAAAAAAAACTTGCATGCAGCGATTGCTCCAAGGAAGTTAGTAGTGGTAAGAGGTGTTCCCATTCTATAATATTAAATATATTATATATAAAACACTATATATATCTATCTGTATATATATATATATATATATATTATATATATATATATATATATATATATATATATATATATATTATATATATTATATTATATATTATATATATATAGAAATTATATTATATATAATATCTGAAATTATGAATATATGAATTCATCATGTATATATATATATATTATATATATATATTATATATATATATTATATATATATATATATATATATATATATATTATATATATATATAAAATACTGTATAATATTATATATAATCTTTCTTACTTAGAAGCATCATATCCGCACTTAACCACACTAATAGATGCCGACATTAATTTGGAGCGTAAAGATTTTAAGATAATTGCAACACCAACGAAACAAGATCTTTTAAACCATGAATTTATAAAGAAAAAAAAAACCAACAAACCCAACTGAAATACCGATAAAACCTCAATTCCTTTCTACATTATCTGAAATGAAATGTTACGAATCAGATATTAGAAAATAAGATTTTTCACACGGAACACTATTTTGTTACTCAATTTATATAACCAGTTTTTTTTTTTTTTTTTTTTTTTTTTTTTTTTTTTTGAGATTGGTCGTCGTCTTTCAAGGTTGGAATTGTTGATTGATAAATAAATATTTAAATATGAAATCGCGCAAGCGTTTTGGATTTTCTTGTTTTTATATTAAATTTAGATTAAAGTTCACCAGGAACTCTTCGATTAACAGCTTTTATATATATATATAATATATATATATATATATATATATATATATATACAATAAGAAATAAGCGTCATAGATGCATATCATTATACATTTAAGGTGAGACCAAAATTGGATAAAACAGTCAGTTAATATTTATAAACAGCATTTCCATTCGTCATATGCAGATCCGAGAAACGTCTGTACGGTGAAAACAGTAAGTTTTTGTATTATAGTATGGGCAGAATTTTCACAAAACTGTTACATTTTTTATAGCGTAAGTGTATATGTATTAGAAATTATCAAGGTGCTCCCAGATCTCTTCATTGTAGCTGGTGTCAGATATTGTAACTAGCCAAGAAAGAATTTGCAGTTTCTTTTGTTTGTACCACGATCTGTCAAGTTACCGAAGTGTAAGGTGTAGCTCAGTTTTTTGTCGCCTCTGACATTGTGTATATATATATATATATATATCCTTACGGAATAGTAACAGAATGATGTCTGAAAATGTTTGTCACGCACTTTTACAGAAGTCTCCGCCTATGGAGGCGAGGTGGGGTCCGTACCTTTCCAACTAATGCGTATTCAGAACGTTGGATCATGTGAAGTGTCTAATCGGGCCTACGTTTCATTCTTTTCAAAGGCTGACCAATCAAAGAGGGAAAAATAATTTTAAAATTCGATACTGTTTCGCCAAAAAATATATATACACAATCCCTTTGAATACATAAATGGGAAACACATTATTAAAACATTGAGAAGAGATGGATCTAAAGAGTGGATATGCATTTAAAGGGAGTATAACTGTCTTGTAAACCATTTTATTATTTTTTAGTACCATATAATACCAATTGTTCATTAATAAATCATTCGATAAAATAAGTTCTTCTTATCTGTTGCAATCTCCTGATTATATAAAGTCTTTCTCTTCAACATTTACGCGATTCGAACATTTTCACTCATATGGAAGAGCTTTCGTAATATATACAAATCGGTTCATCACACTTACTCATTTCCAAATTAGAAATGAGTAAGTGAAAATTTTTAATATAAAATTTAATATAAAATTTAATATAAAACTTTTGAAATTTTTAATATAAAAGGTATATAGTTATCCTTACGTCTTTCAAATTTAAAATCACGGAAAATCGTGAGAGAATTTCTGGTTAATCAGATCTATCATATCTATCGTATAAATCTATCTATCTATCATATAAATAAAATATAAATAAATAAATAAAGGGAATCGGAAAATATTTTAATCCAATAAAATACTCTAAATTAATAATCCTCGAACCGGAAATCAGAATCTGGAGAAAATTTTGGAATGCGAATCCAAAAATTCTGAAATCCCAATCACATACGTTGTCTTTTGTTATTTAAATTCCTCGCAGTATCCAATACTCATTTCCATATCAAACGTGGTCAGAATTAATCACACACACACACACACACACACACACACACACACACACACACATATATATATCAAAAGTCTCCATACATAGGCAAAATGGTCACTTTATTATGCAATCACTTGTAAGTCACAAAATATGCTCTTTGTGGGCACCATTACACTGAATGCACATACGGATGCGTTCCTCCCAGTCATGGCAAACGCGCGTTAACACGTCTGGTGTTATGCGTGCACACGCATCACGAATGCGTTCCTTTAGGTGGTCCGTGTTTTGTATTTTCACCTGGTACACCATGGACTTCAAGTACCCCCACAAGTAAAAATCAAGGGGGGGTGAGGTCTGGGGACCTCGGTGGCCATTCCACGTGACCACGGCGGCCAATCCAGTGACTCGGAAACTGCTGATCCAGCCACTGGCGCACGCAGATACCGTAATGGGGTGGCGCCCCGTCTTGCTGAAAGTACGCTGGAAATCCCCCGTCCCCGTTCAGCAGGGACGGCATGACTGTGTCTTGCAGCATGTTTAGATACATTTCGGTATTCAGATTGGTGTCAATGAAAAAAGGGCCAACAATTTTGTTGCCTCATATCCCACACCACACCATCACTTTTCCAGCGCCTTGCGTCTTTGAGGGACTCATCCAGTGCGGGTTGTCATCACTCCAATAAACTACGTTTTGACGATTAACCTCTCCATGAACATAAAAGTTGGCTCCATCTGAAAACAGGATGCCTGCAGAGAACTCCGTGTCTTCGTCCACTTTTGTTCTTGCCCATTCACAGAATTCCAGCCGCCTGTCCGGGTCGTCTTCGCTAAGATACTGCAACATTTGCATTTTGTATGGATGCCATCTGTGCTCTTTCATAATGCGGACGATACTCCTTTGGCTGACACCGCATTCTGCAGACATCCGTCGAGTGCTTTTTTGGGGACTCTTTGCGAACGCTGCCAGCACCATGGTCGCTGTGCCTTCATCGGTGGCTGTTCGTGGACGGCCACTTCTCGGTTGGTCTGCAACACTTCCAGTCTTCTTGAACTTCTCAATGAGTTTGGCAACGGTGTCGTGTGTGATGTGCGTGCCGGGGGCGTGTCTCCTGTCAAAATCCTCGGCAACCTCGCGACAGCTTCCTGATCCTGCCAGAAGAATGATCTCTATACGCTCTTCTCGGGACAAAGACATCTCAGCACATCACCTACAAAAAAATAAAAAATAAATAATCATTTATTTATCATGACCATTTTGCCTATATATAGAGACTTTTGACTCACCATATATATATATATATATATATATATATTATAATATATATATATACAGGGTGTCCCAAGATGAATATATCAAAAAAATTATTTGCTGTTTTATTTTTACAGGTATCGAAAAAAAGAGAAACGTGATGAAGATTTTGAATTTTCTTGACAGTTGTTTACATTTAATATGTGAAAAAAATAATGGTAATTAAAGATTTTCATGTGGAAGGTGTACTTTAAGTACAAAATCATAAAATGAAGCTAATGCGCACATACCGTATTGTACTCAAAATATCGCAATTTTAAGTCGCTAAGCGTTTAGGCCACATCGCATACAGGGTGTTTTTTTTTAATTAAGGTTTCATTGGATACTGCTATTCTACACAGTACCGGCTCGAGATTTGTCAGCACCCCTGCCAAATTGAGTTTCAACGACCTTAAGACTTTTTACCATTTTAATAATTTTTCCATAATGATAAAAAAAGTGCAAATATAAGAATAAAGAAGAGGTCTCTCGCCACATCAATAAAAAATAAAATAGACACTCCGCAACAATTTGAATGCGTGTCACATCATTTTTATATTTTGGATTTCTTTTTATTCATTTATTAAGTTTTTTCTCTTCGTTTTATGGCCCCCCCCCCCCCAGCACACTGCGCCCCGGGCAACCGCCCGGTTAGCCAAGGCCTTGAGCCGGCCCTGACTCTACAATACATTCTAAGTTTCATCTCTCTGTTCATTACCTTCTTTTTGAAAGTGAATAAGATAACAACTCGTAGAGAGAAGGCAAAAATTGTTACAGTTGTGCGTGAAAGTGATTCAATTGTTGTTGCTTAAAGACGCTTTCGACGTGAAATGAACAAGCCACCACCTGAAAGACACGGCATACGAAGAGTTGGTCATTTTGAGAAAACTAAAACTGTATTGAAAAGGAAGTCTCCTGGTAGGTCGGACAAATTTTTTGAAAGAATGAATGCAGTTCATGAAGCATTTACCAGAAGCCCTAGAACTTATTTAGGAGAGGAGAGGCTGAGTTGAACCTACTGCGCTCCTCTCTCCATAGAATCCTTCATAAAGAATTGCATTTTAAAGTTTACAAATAGCAGGTGCTCCAGCAACTTTTAGAGGAAAGTTATGAAGCCAGAATAAACACGTACAATGGTTTAATCGAAAGGATAGAATCAGATGAACACTTTCTGCCAAATCTCATTTTTAGTGACGAGGCTACATTCCATATTTCAGGCAAACTAAGCCGCCATAACTATAGAATTTGGGGTGAACACAACCCACATGAAGTCTATGAACACGAGAGGGATTCCCTTAAACTAAGTGTCTGGTGCGCTTTGTCACGTTCTCGCGTATATGGACCTTACTTTTTTTGAAGAACGAACTGTAACTGGCGGTTCTTACCAAAAGATACTGGAGGAGTTTTTATTCCACAGTTGCGAGGACCTCCCTGCTTGTTACAAAGAACAAATTTCCAACAAGATGGAGCATCACCACAATTTGCTCAACGTTCGAACATTTTTAACCGAAACAGTATCAGGACGTTGGATTGGTAAGGGGAGACCTACAAAATGGACTTTTCACTTCCCCCAATTTATCCCCCTTGAGGTTTTGGAAAAAAATTCTACCATAACAAACCAAGGGATGTTCAGCAGCTAAAACGTATCCGTGATGTTGTCATGTCCATACCTAAAACAGTGTCGGAAAATGTTTTTTCAGAATTTGAACGCAAAATAAAATTAATTATAACTAATGATGGAAGACATGTAGAAGTTTATAAACTAAATAAAATAAATTTATAACCCTTCAGAATATAATGTCATTTGGATTTTGCTGCTATCTACTAATAAATATATAATTATTTGTTTTTGGCATATTCTTTTTTGGGACACCCTGTATATATATATTATATATATATATAATATATATATATACACAGTGCGTTCGAAAAGTCTCTCCGCAGTGCTGTTAAACGCATAGGAAATTGAAAAACTCCAATATTTTCATTGAACCATGATTTAGTGATTTTATTACATAACCTTTGGATTTTACAGCATGTGTTCAAAGTGGTTTCCACCATTTTGCAGGCACAGAGCAACTCGTCTACACTTGTTGTCAAACACTTTTTTTAAAGTGTTGGTTGACTGCGGAGAGACTTTTCGAACGCACTGTCTAATTCGGGTACTGATCATTCGGCTACGACAGGATAAAAGTTAACCTGGAGACATTTCATCGCCCGTGGGAAAAACAAAGCGCTTGCGTCCAGAGGTTTTTTACGGTACTAATCCTGGTGGGGGATAATGTTCCTGAGGATGTCATTAGACGAAAGCGCTTGAGCACCACTTTGTGTTTCTTTTCCCTTCGTGGTTTTATTCATCATATATATATATACAGTAATACCTTGAATATCGTTGTTTTGAACATCGTCGTTTTGCGCTTTCGTCGTTGCTATGCTTGCGACTAAGATTTACAACATAATCGTCTTGGTTTTGCTATTTAGTCGTCTTACGCCTGGCAGCATCACCTTTCCCCCCTTTTCATGTTTAATAGAAGGTTTGAATTGAACAGTAGACAAATGTTTTGCTTAAAAATAATTTCCAATTTCATTTTTTCGTTCGTATTATAAATTTTAGTGTTTAAATAAAAGGTTTGAATTGAACAGTTTTTTATTGATGTTTTTCCTGTGATTGAGTTGTTAAAACGAGTGTATTTGTACTGTATTTGTAATGCAAAAATCCTAATTTTGACACAAAAAAAAAAAATCTGAGAATGGAACCTCTTATTTCCCATAGGTTACATTCCTTGAACATCGTTGTTTTGAATATCGTTGCCTTTTCCAGGAACGCATTAGCGACGATGTTCGAGGTATTGCTATATATATATATATATGATGCCTTTCAAAAGTATGCGAAAAAATCTTCTTTCTTTTGTTTGTTGTTACAATGACTGTATCAAAAAGTTGGTAATTTTTACGGTTCACTAACACGAAATGTAACTTGATCTTCGTCACCATCAAAAAATAATGGTGATGATTTTGCAATTATTCATACAATAAAGTAGAACTATTTATGTTAAAAAAAATATATATATATATATATATATATACAGGGTGTCCCGTAAGTCTGGACCCATAGGGAAAAATAATAAAATTACAAAATAGTCCAAAAATTTATTACATAATCTGTTCAAAGTGTCCGCCGTTGTGTCGCACACATAGTTGAAGACGCAATCTCCACTGCGACAGCACTTTCTGAATCACAGTCGCAGAAATTTCTTGACACGCCTCCACAATGCGTGCTTTAAGGTGGAAAATGTTCTGAAGTTTGACCTCGTACACTTTGGCTTTCAAGTGGCCCCACAAATAAAAATCATAATAAAAAATAATAAAAAAATAATAATAATAAAATAATAATAATAACATAATAAAAAAATATATTATAAATCCCTATGGGTCCAGACTTACGGGACACCCTGTATATATATATATATATATATATAGAGAGAGAGAGAGAGAGAGAGAGAGAGAGAGAGAGAGCGAGAGAGAGAGAGGTGTGCATTCGAATAACTTCCACAAATACCTTGAATCATCTCAAGACTAATAAATTTCACAAAAGAACTTGACAGTTTTATAGCCATAATTAGAAAAACTCATTTAATGATATAATACATGTTTGGAGAGTCGAATTAATACTAATTGTTTTCAATTCTTTTCAAGGATTATACCATATTATTATTATTATTATTAGTATTATTATTATTATTATTAGTTATTAGCATTATTATATGACTTTCTATTACAATGAAGATAATAGTTCACCTTGAAAGTTTAATTTACTGAACCTGACAATATTACTTTGATAATTACAGAACAGAACAGAATTTTTCGTAATTTTGATCATGAGAAAGTACGTCTGTGTTTCTAAATACATCTTCGCAGTTGCTTAGCAATTTCTGAGGTATAAACATGATAATCTGATAATCAGATATTTTATATAATTTCCTTATTTATTATTTGTCGTTTTTAATCAAAATTTTAACGAAATAATTACGTACATTTTTACCATAAGCGAATTAACCCATAAGCTAAGTTATTTATATTTTATGGCCTCAACGTTTAAGGTATATATATATATATATATATATATATATATATATATATATATATATAGGCTAATAGATACTAATGAACAAAAAATTTATGACTCTCAACTTTCGACTTTGTAACTGAGACAACCTTATGTTAAAGGAAGTGGCAAGGTGGAAGACCCTGACGTCACATATCTCATCTGCAAATGACAATTCGGTCCAGTGCTCAATTTTGTTAATTCTTTTAAAAAAATATTAAATTTATTTCAGAATCAAAACACATTTTTAATGTTACGTATTTGACATTTTTAATATCTAAATTTTAATTTAAAAATAATATTATCATTAAATATGCCATGAAATTTAATTTAATTAAAATTTAAAACGTAAGTACAGATTTTTTTTTTATACTGACATAGCAATTAATTTTAAATTCATTAAGGTTTTCTAATATACAGGGTAATAAAAAAAAAGTTGTTCCAAAGTTTTTTTTTGCACCTTATTTTCTTTTTGGGAACACCTTTTTTTTTTGTGGGGATCACCCTGTACACTAGGTATTAAAATTACTTAAAACAATGAAAAAAATACAAAAACATTAAAATTAGTTCCCCCTTGAAAACAAATTGTCCTTGTAATTTCTTCCACTGTAGAAAATATAGAAACATTAATTAATTATTATGGATATTAATATATATTTTTCATTATATATATTATATATATATATATATTATATATATATATATATATATATATGGGACGAATTTCACAATTAAACACGTGAAATGAATGAATGATGCAAATCCACAAGGAAAATAAAAAGAAAAATTATTCCAAGGTCTTTCGTGTATTCAGCAGTACACCTCGTCAGGGAATTCCCTGATGGGTTTGCATCATTATATATATAATATATATATATATATATATATATATATATATATATATGCAAACGAAATTCCTCTTCTTCGCCTGTTTGTTCATGGCTGGAAATTGTAAACAAGGCTATAAAACTCAAACACGTGGGTATGGAGTGAGCCCGCGGAGGAAACACAGATTTTGTGGTATTTCCCGAAATGCCCGCTAGAGGACGTCACCAAAGCCTATAAAAGAGCGAGTTCTTTCTCAAATCACTCTCCCTTGCCATTTTCTCAATTTTGTCGTCCCATCTCGCTCTCAGCTACTTCGTCAGTAACGCCACTCGTCACGCCACCCGCTCTCCAGCCAAGGCCGGAGAGCGGGTGGCGTGACCATCAGCCCGCCGTCCTTCAAGGCTCCGGTCGAGCATACACGAAGTCTATCATCAAGTAAGGCCCTCTACAATTTCATCCCACGAAGCAACATCAGTGCTGCAAGAGTTTCCGCTGGCCCCCCTTTTCAACAAGTCTGAACCGGCCCTCAACACTCATCCTCTCGCCGGCAAGCCAGTCCGCCTTCAGATGCATTTACTTCGAAGCCCAGGTCCATAAACTTTCTCGTCGGTCAAAAGCCAATTTGGCCTACCTTTCTGTTTTCGTGTTAAGCAACTCCCGTGTAGCCTACATAACTTCAGTGTATACCCTCAGTCTTGCGAATAGGCTATCCTCAAGTGTCTCCAAACAACCGGCTAGCTAACTTTCCTACTACGACTGCAGTGGACCTGTTCAGTTATTCTACCGTATTCAATTATCTCACCGTATTTGATTCGCTCGTTTATTTGCCCATTTATGTATTTTATTTTATTTGCCTATTCCGTTTACTGTACCAATACTGTACTTTCATTACCTCAGTTATTATTGGTCTAATTACTTATTGTGTGTTCACTACCGCATATCTCATTACCTAGATTAGTGTCTCTTGTCATTATGGTATTCATTTAACTCTTATACTGCATAAACCATTTCTTATTGCTAATAATAATTAATCAGTCATTGTAATATAGCACAATTACCGTATACATAATTGTTAATCACTGTGAACAAATAATTAATTTATTTTTCTAATTAAACAAAAATCTACAGTCATTTCTATCTACCTTATTATACCTTATTATATTGTTTGTTTGGGCTGACTGCCCAAACTGGTGACCCCTAAACATTCGTTTCAGTTTAATTCATAAATTATAGTAAGCCTACTTTCTACGCCACTATATGCATCTCATGTATGGACTTGCCGAGTGTAATGCGGCCGCAGCAAGGCGTCTGTATGCGGAAAGGTTTCCAAATCGCCGTCTGCCAGACAAGAAGACCTTTCAGAGAAAGACGAGCGTCTTGGTGATACAGGGTCATTCAACAAGCGAGTTTTGAGCACTTCCTTTAAAGGTAAGGCGGATACTTGCTGGAACACATAACGGACTGTAACTCGGAAACAAAGCGATTTCGGGCATATGTTTATATAAATTTTTTTCATTGTTTTCAGGTTCTGAATCCATCTTGAAAGTGCGTCCCACATGTTATGAAACACCCTGTATATATATATACCAATACTCTCACAACAAAATTATTTTCCTTCAGGGTTGGGGATGTTCCTTGCTATATATACAGGGTGTTTCATAACATGTGGGACGCACTTTCAAGATGGATTCAGAACCTGAAAACAATGAAAAAAATTTATATAAACATATGCCTGAAATCGCTTTGTTTCCGAGTTACAGTCCGTTATGTGTTCCAGCAAGTATCCGCCTTACCTTTAAAGGAAGTGCTCAAAACTCGCTTGTTGAATGACCCTGTATCACCAAGACGCTCGTCTTTCTCTGAAAGGTCTTCTTGTCTGGCAGACGGCGATTTGGAAACCTTTCCGCATACAGACAGACGCCTTGCTGCGGCCGCATTACACTCGGCAAGTCCATACATGAGATGTATTTCTGCCATTTCTCTGTTTGAATAAGCCTCCATTCTCACTTCAAATGCACACTCACTGAATAGCACAAAAACTTTTAAGGTTTTTCTTTTTCACTGGACTGCACTTATTCACGTTAAGAAGTTGCGAATACGAACAGTGAAACACCGCGATGCACCTCTGACTGACTGATGGCTCTACACTCAACGATATTGAAACATGTCATAGAGTGTACGAAACATTACAATCGGCAAGGCCATACGTGAAATAAGTCTCGTACACTCTCACAAACATTGTCGGCAAGCAGTGTTTGTAAACAGTTTGCGGAAAGAATTGCTGGAACACAAAACGGGCTGTAACTCGGAAACAAAGCGATTTCGGCCATATGTTTATATACACTTTTTTCATTGTTTTCAGGTCCTGAATCGATCCTGAAAGTGCGTCCCACATATTATGAAACACCCTGGGTATATATAGCAGGGAACATCCCCAACCCTGAAGGAAAATAATTTTGTTGTGAGAGGACCAAGACTGTTCAACCAGCTGCCCAAGGAACTAAGGAACACGAGTGGTGTAGCGGTGGATATCTTCAAAAGAAGACACTAGACGCCTGGCTCAGAACAATTCCAGATGAGTCGGGAGTACCTGGCTATGTGAGGTAGAGAGCACAAGAAACCAACTCTCTACTTCACGAGGCCAACTCAAGTGGAGGGGCAACAAGCTTGACCTTCGTGAAATGAGGAATCATCGCACGGAACATACGAGTTCTTCGTCTAGTTTGTGTAGAGCAAGCCTGAGGCGATGTGAATTATTATAGGCAATAATGGCAGAAGGTAAAAATGCCATACAAAATGACAGTATATATACACCAGGGTTGGGTCAGTTAAGTTAATTAACTTAAATTTTTGCCAATTAATCAATTGAGTCAATTAACTTAACTAGTTAAATTTTAAAATACGGGTTAACTTAACTTAATTGAAATTTCTCTAAATTAACTGATTAACTTCAATTAATTTTCAGTTAACGTTCCTTTTTTTAAAAAATGCGATTTCATTTATTTGGTCACTATTTTATTAGTTCTCGTACTCACCACCAGAGTCCTTCAGTCCTTGAGACTGGCGGTAAGGTGTCTGTATGGGCGAGCAAGTATTCCATTATTATTTCTTACATAAGTACAGATATATCAAAACCACGATTGGTTAGGTATAATGGTGGTTCTACGAACTACATCCAAGAAAGCAAAAGTTAATTTATTAACTTAACTAGTTAACTTTTCAAATTGAGTTAACTAGTTAATTTTCAAAATATGGGTTAACTGAACTTAACTTAGTAGGTAAGATTCCCAAATTAACTTACCGGTAACTAGTTAATTTTAAAAGTTAATTAACCCAACCCTGGTATACACTATATATTATTAATACTAATACTATGTTATTATTAATATTAGTTGGTTAAGTTCACCTAAATTAACGTAACCTATGGCATTTTTACATGTGGCATATTGACCCTACAGCATCATTACCTGTGGCATTTTTACCTTTGACATTTTTACAGCACACCGACATAAGTGTACTTGTAATTAAAACGGATGTATTTGTGTTATCCTGGAGAGGAAACAAAACTGGGATGCATCTTGCTCTTGATGAATCATGCACCCGAACCCATAAAGCCAGAAGTATCTGCAATGCAAACTAACGACACAGGCACATAAATGATTATATGAACCTGATCGCACATTGATTATGATAACACAAAACACTGCTGCTTCCAGTAGTGATGAACTACGTATGCAAGCCTTGTCAGTACCTTGGCCCTCTATGTAGGCCTTTGGTGATGCTGCTGCTAGTTGCTTCTACCCGAAATTGGGTGCTTTGTATAAAAGCAGCGGAACTTTTTTCAAACTTAAATTTGATATATTGACACATATTTTAAATGTTTTTAATATATATATATATATATATATATATATATATATATATATATATATATATATATATATATATATATATATATATATATATATATATATATATATATTATATGATACACACAGACCGTGCATGGAACAAGGAACTCTTCTGGGATAATTAAATCCACTATAGTCCGAATAAGTATATATATATACAGATATATTATATATATATATATATATATAAATGTCCTTCCCACTGTGAATAAAGCTTTTAGCGTTTTATTGATCCGCAGAATGGGAAATCTCAATTGGGAACAACTGACATGAATATGCAATAAGCGACCTCAAAAAGCAGGGACATTTTGCAAAAACAATACGAGTGTGAAAGAAGTTAGTAACTGTTCAATAGATTGAGGCAACAAAAAGTAATGAATGAAAAGGGAAGTAATACATTTAGTTGGTTGGTCTGTTGGTACGAAAGATAATGCGAAGGATAACGGGACTCTCTTGTTATTGCATCATCATCATCATCATCATTATCAGCCGCGCGAAAAGTGGAAAACGTTTATCGAATAAACGAGTAGTAACAGAAAAAAAGTAGTTTATACACGAGGGCAATTGAGTTGGGAAATTTTATACAGAAATAGTTATTACAGCTTATTGAGTCATCTTCTAAAATTCGTAAACGTGAACGAATGGGTAATTAAAATACAGCAGGAAACGTGTAAATAATAGGTAGACGAAGTAATGGAAATTTTAATTTAAGAGTAAAGTAATAATAGTAAGAGCCCAATAAAGCCTAAAGCTTAAGGACCAAGTTAAATAAAATAAATAGTCCAGCTTCACAATTATTTATGTCATTGTAAATAGTAAAACTAATGTATTTATTTTATTATTAATAAAAGTTATTCAATTCAATTCAAAAGGGAAAAATGTTAGAAAAGCGCTTCCAGGTATCAAAATTGTATTAATGCTCTTTCCTTAAACTGGTTGGACAGTTGAATGTAATAACTTCACCAAAGCTCTTTATTTTTTGAAGTAAGACTTTTTATTCCTGTTTTCTTTCGTGGAGAATCTAATGTTAGGTAATGTTAGTAAATAAATTTTTAGATACTGTATATGGATTTAAGAAAAACAATACCTCGCTTATGCGGAGATGTGTGTGTGTGTGTGTGTGTGTGTGTGTGTGTTCTCTACGGAATCATGATAATCTTTAGGATACACACACAGCCCATCGTGACATGAAAGAACATATGATATAAGCAGTGTCGCGGTGGTCTATCTTTATGAATGCTCTCATCTTTTATCATGAAAAAGTGAATACAATTAAGGTTGGGTTAGGTTAGGCAAGATTTGGTTAAATTTACTGGGTTTTTTAGATTGGACAAATGTCGTGATACAGAACTGAATATGTGAAAATGTCGTCATTTTGTAGGGTAGCCAAACGTGTGTTCGCGCACAATCTTGTTATTGTGAGCTATAGTGCTATACGATTGAGCCTCCCGACGACACGAAAGCATGAACACAAAAGCAGAACTGTATTTGAAAATGTGAATATTTCGCAATGAAATTATGCTGTAACTAAATTAAAAATGTCATGATTTTTCTTAACAGTTACTAACCACCTTACCCTATATCCCAAGTAACTATTCAGAGGTTCTAATTCACGAGAATCTTCACTTACTTCTCGCTTCTGATGACTCCTAATACTCTGGGACCAGACCCAGCCAGTCCCTTCTATTACATTCTTTAGCAAAAAGGGATATTAGCACTGCTTGTATTCTATCCTAACTAACCTTCCCTGTAAGCAGTTCCCTGCACAATGTATTCAAAAAAATGGAACGAAAGAAAGGAAGAAGGGCAAGGGGGAGGGGGGAGAAAACCTTTCCCCAATCACCCCAAATTTAAAAAACTTAAAAACTATTTGGAGATTTTGACTCCCGAGACTTTCCATCAGTTAAATAAAAGAAAAATAAGTAGACCAGACCACCGCCTCCTACTACTCGTACATTTACGAGCGAAAGAGGAACATTACCCAACAGCCCACCTTTATAAGCTTCGAGGTTACAACTCCCGACTGTTCTCATTTTGACTACGAATGCTCTGAAACCAGACCCGGCTGCAAACTCCTACATTTACCACAACGAAGACTTCTGCTTCCGTCGCTAAAATTAAACACAATATATGTCAGGGAGGCCTTCATTTAAATTTAATTAGCGACTCGGAATTCGAAGGTTTTGACTCAAGTTAATCCTATATATAGATATAGATATTAACTTGAGTATATATATATATATATATATAATATATACATATATACGAGTATATATGGAATACCACGCATGAGCACACGTGTTTTTCGTGTGAAACAAAAAATGCCCCATCAGGGTTCGAACCTAGGACCACACGTGTTCATGTGTGTTATTCTATCTATGGGTCACCACTGCTATACCAGAGAGATATACCATACATACTTATTATGCCTTTATCTCTTCTATGTCTCTCTATACTTTTGAATTAATGTCCACTAATATTGTTTAATATTGTCCATTAATATTGTTTAATATTGTAATACATGTTTTAACTATTAATAATACTTATTTACTTATTTATTTATTTATTATTATTAATTTATAACAACTAGCTGCTTATTTTTAATAAGAGCCCAGTAAAGCCTAAAGCTTAAAGGCCAAATTAAATAAAATAAATAGTCGAGCTTCACAATTATTCATGTCATTGTAAATTGAAAAAAAATTATTTTATTATTATTAATAAAGGTTATTCTATCTATTCTATCTATCTCTACACAACTGTGGTTACTTGCAGTTTCAAAGCATTATACAGGGTGTTTCAGGAGGAAAGGTCAATACTTCGGGAGGTGATAGTATCGGTCATTGTGAGAAAAAAAGTTCATATGAACATGTGTCTAATTCTGAATGGTTACGGAGATAGAGCTGTTTGAGTCTGATGCGCGCGCAGCTCTTCCTCCCCCTTCCCTCCCCTATAACCTTGAACCATGTAAGCTGTAATGTAAGCATGTAACATAAGCCAATCGACAGCTGACTGTTGTGAGTGACATTGTTTGGTGTTTGAAGCAGTGTTAAGAATGCCACACACCTTCACACATGCCGAATATGCAGATATGGTGTATGTCTATGGTTTTTGCGATGGAAGTGCAACAGCTGCTGTTGCAGAATACCGTCGACGGTTTCCGAACCGCAGAATTCCTGATCGAAGAGTGTTTACCAAGGTTTTCAACACATTGCGCGAGATTGGTACACTTCCCAGCGCTCATGTTTCATCTGAACCTGAAGGTCAACAAGATGTGGATGAAGTGGAAAACATTCTTCAGTTGGTAGAGCGTAGTCCTACTACTAGCTCACGAAGAATTTCTACACGTTTTGGTGTACCACACGGTCCACACACAAGAGTATGGCGAACATTACGTGAGGAAGGCTTGTATCCATATCATGTACAGCGTGTAGAACACCTTCAACTAGGAGACGCTGCCATGCGACTGGAATTTTGTCATTGGGTAAATGCTAATCGCCGATTGCTTCGATTAATACTGTTCACCGATGAAGCTACTTTCACCCGTGACGGTATCAACAACACTCGTAACTCTCATCGGTGGTCAGACGAAAATCCAAATGCCACTGTGGAAACAAATTTTCAACATCGCTTCGCTGCCAATGTGTGGTGCGGTATCATCGATGATCAGCTGATTGACCCTGTTACTTTAGAGAATCGTCTTACAGGATAAAGTTACCTAGAATTTCTGCAAAATGAATTGCCAGAGCTATTGGAGGATGTTCCTTTGGCTACACGCGATGGTATGTACTTTCAGCATGACGGAGCTCCTCCACATTCTACCCGTCTGGTGATGCAATACCTAAATCAAACTTTCCCTGGTCGATGGATCGGCCGCGGTGGTCCCATTCAATGGCCACCAAGGTCTCCAGACCTCTCTCCGTTAGATTAATTATTGTTTGTGGGGGTGGATGAAAAGTCAAGTTTACAAAAGAAAGGTGGATACACGAGACGAATTGTTCGCGCGCATTTTGGATGCTGCTGCCCGCATAAAGGAACGTCAAGATCAACTCAGACGAACAACACGCGATCTTCGTACACGAGTTGCAAAGTGCATTGAGGATGACGGGGGGATTTCCGAAAACGTATTGTAAACTGTAACAAATTTGTCATTTCTGTATCTGATACCATTCAAAATGCCAATGTTTAAACGTTAAATGTTAGAAACAGTAATTGGTTTCTCTTTCTTGATTACCATAACAATGCTTTTGTATTTGTAGATTCAAACAGCTCTATCTCCGTAAGCATTCAGAATTAGACACATGTTCATATGAACTTTTTTTTCTCACAATGACCGATACTATCACCTCCCGAAGTATTTACCTTTCCTCCTGAAACACCCTGTATAATTCCCGCCATTTATTGCGGTTTTCTCATTCATATATATATATATATATATATATATATATATATATACACACTGTGTATATATAAAACTAAGGATGAGCCATTTTTTATTGAAATAAAACCAAAAATATGTGTTACTAAAGGATGTCTCAATAAATAGGATGAAAAAAAAAAAATTTCAAAACTAATAAAGGCGGGTTTACACGAGGCTAGTTTTCACGATCGTGGTGCTTACTTTCGTATGCCACGCCCTATGTAAACTACCCAATCGTTGACCACGCTTTCAAGGACACTCCTTCACGACTGTTTCGACTGTTTCGTGGGCTTTCCAACACTGTTAGAAAGTTCCAGTCGTGAATCGTCAATAGCGAATAGCGCAGAGTGGCAGCAGATAAATTAAGGCGGGTTTACACGAGGCTAGTTAAACGATCGTGAACACGCTTATTCCACGCTTCTTTAGTGATGTCTTCGGTCGTGGCCTAAGCGTGAAAGTGTCTACACACTACACAGTAAATTATTCACGACACAAAGTATATCAGTGTTTACCATGGACTTACTTGTGTCGGATGCATGCAACATTGTTATTGCATTACTAGCTCACGAATTGCTTAGAGATATCTCTGGTCCAAGGAAACGACGTCGCAGAAGACAAATATGGCAAAGAGATTGGATATGTAGGCGAAAAACTTTAGGTGCCTCAGAAAATATATGTAAAGAACTGACTGTGGAGGATCCATCTGAATTTCGTAACATGTTTAGAGTGAATTCAAATCAGTTTCAATATCTACTCGATCGTGTTTCGTTAATGATTCAAAAAAGAGATACTAATATGAGAGAAGCTATTCCAGCGAAATTAAAAGCGGAAATAACACTGCGATTTTTGGCCTCAGGAGATTCCTATAAAAGCTTAGAAGACTTGTTTAAAGTCCCCAAGTGTACGATCAGTAAATTTATACCTGGAGTGTGTGATGCCATTTATAAATGCTTGGAGAAATTCATCAAGGTAAGTAGAAAACATTGGACATTATCATATTTTATTGCTATTCCTTTCAGATTATACGTAGCATGTAAATATTTATTAAAGATTTGCATAAATCCAGTTCGATACATTGGAATCAGAAAGACCAACAAGCGCTGTAGAAGCACCTGTAGATGCAGAACAAAAAGTAGACGGTACTGTGGTCAATGGCTGTTCTGAGTCTTCTAAAGAAGCCATTTTCTCCTGTGGTGTTTATGTAATCACGATTTCCGTCCAGTTTTGCCTGTTTTCTTGGTGTATGATGTGTTTTGTGCAGTTAGCGTTTTAGCGGCTGATTGATATCTGTTGTAGTTCCTTCATTTTCCTCTTCAATCCCACAAGCAATGTCCGATTGACTAGTACCAAGGACACAAAAAATATTTACAATATCTATATCTACCTAAAATGCTCACAAACAGCCAGAGACACACACACATATATATACAGGGCGTCCCAAAAAAATGTATACACACTTTAACAGCTGATAGCTCAATTGATGTTTCTTTCTTTCCAAGTTAAACCCATTAGAATTAATAATGGCAGTCAGACTAAGCTTTGAACAAAGGAAATTCATTCTAAAATGCTACTGGAAGTGTGAAAACGCAGTTGAAGTGCAAAGATAGTTTAGGAGGGAGTTTCAAACAGATCCACCAACGCGACTTACCATCACTCGAATTAGAGATAAGTTTGAAGCCGATGGAACTGTTCAGAATGTCCACAAGAAGCGTTCCGGAAGACCACGGACATCGACAAGCCCCACAAAGCAAGAAAGAGTACTGGAAACGTATCACCAAAGTCCAAGAAAATCTGTGCGGCAAGCGAGTCGTGAGGTAGGAATTTCAGAATCGTCTGTCCAACGCATTTTGAAGCGCTGTCAATGGAAAAGTTACATTCCAAGATTAGTCCATGCTATTAATGAAGATGATGATGATCCGGACCGAAGAGTGGAGTATTGCGAGTGGTACTTGGCACGATGTGGATGTGGATTGGACGAAGGGGTTTCGTAGAATACCCTCCGCGTTCACCAGACCTCACACCACTAGACTTTTTTTTATGGGGATACTTAAAAGACAAAGTCTACGCTATAAAACCTGCAACAGTCGCTGAATTGAGAGCAGCCATTGAACGAGAATGCACACAAATACCAAACGAAATGTTTCGTGATGTTTGCGATTCCATTGCTTCGCGTTATCAGCAGTGCCTGGACCAGAACGGACGTCAGTTTGAAAACAGGCGTTGACAAAACAATTAAATAATGTCTGTAGATTCTATTACATTTTGAAAATGAAATGTATTTTAATAAACACTGCCTTTATAATTATTTAAAGTGTGTATACATTTTTCTGGGACGCCCTGTATATACACATATATTTTTTTTTTTACTTTTTTCAGAGTCCAGAAACAGTGGATGACTGGAAGGTGATTGAAAATGGTTTTAAGATGAAGTAGAATTTCCCTGGCTGCATTGGAGCATTGGATGGGAAGCACATAACGGTCAGAGCCCCAGCACATAGTGGATCAGACTACCTTAATTATAAGAAATCTCACAGTCTTCTGTTACTTGCTTTGGTAGATCATGATTATTGTTTCACCTATATCGACGTTGGAGCCAAAGGACGGTCGTCAGATGGTTTTTTTTTTCAAAATAGCTCTCTTTACCAAGCTTTGGAAAGCTCTACCTTGAATATTCCGCCAAAATGTGTAATTGTTGCAGACGATGCTTTTCCTTTGAAAACCTACCTACTAAAGCCATATTCAAGAAATCTAACAACAGAACAAAAAGTATTTAACTACCGACTGTCCCGTGCAAGACGTATTTCTGAGAATGCTTTCGGTGTGATGTTGAGCAAGTTTAGAATATTTGAAAAACCTATCAATTTGGAACCATATAAGGTTGATAAGGTTGTCAGAGCTTGTTGTGCTCTTCATAATTGGTTGCGTAAAACATCGTCCACTTATTTCACACAAGGGCTTGTTGATATCGAGGATGTCGACTGTTGTAGTGTTACTCCAGAGTTTTGGAGGAATTTAGGTGCAAATATAGAAGTCGGGAACTTGTCAATGCCCGCAGGTGTCCGCAATTATGCAAAGAATGCAGGTCAACTACGGGATGAATACTGTGCGTATTTCAACACGGATGGGGCTGTGCCATGGCAATGGAATATGATTCACAATATAAACGTGAATTAATACACACACACACACACATATATATATTTCAACTGCAAACAACACACAGTATAATTAACGTAAAGAACGACGCTTGTATAGAAGAACGTTCGGCGCAAGATAAGGAGGGAGAACGAACAAATGAAAAAATGAGGTAACCACCCGGGAATCGAACCCGGGATCTTCCGATTGCCGGTCAGATATGATAACCACTACACCATGGGCCTCACTCAATCAGAAGTCGTAATTCTCCTACATACGCGTATGTAGGAGAATTACGACTTCTGATCGAGTGAGGCCCATGGTGTAGTGGTTATCATATCTGACCGGCAATCGGAAGATCCCGGGTTCGATTCCCGGGTGGTTACCTCATTTTTTCATTTGTTCGTTCTCCCTCATCATCTTGCGCGGAACGTTCTTCTATACAAGCGTCGTTCTTTACGTTAGATATATATATATATATATATATATAATGTGCGTCAGTATGCATCGTATCTATTATACAATATTCGCAATATAAATGTAAATATAACTCGTGTAAGCCCGTGTCATGCATCTTTAAAAATAAAAACTTACCAAATTTGATTGCGTTTCCCTTTGTTGAACGTGTGGCCTGATAAACGAATCCATTCTCTTGAACCATACCACTTTCGGCTGGTAAATTTCATCAGTTGAAGAACTTGAGCGTTGGCTTTGTTTTATTTTTTTAATTTCTTAGCAATAGGAAAAACGAAGATTTTTAAACTTTCGCAGGACCTGTTCTTTATTAAACCCTTCATGTTCATGTCTTTCGTAATGCGTTCCGCTGCAACTACTCTTTCATCTTTGTTTCGGTACGTTTTTGCCTGAAGATTCCAAAGGCATTGTTCTGCTTCATATAAATCTAAGAACTTTAATGTTGTATTATCACTCATTTTTAGAAAGTTTACTTTATCACTGGTATTCATTTTTAATTATTTTTAGTTATAATTTATCTGTATCCACTCGTTTTATGAATAAAACAATCAAGCCGAAAAGGGCCGATAAGTGTTTCAGGCGCAATTGAAGGCTCGAAGGGTAGTTTCTGTTTAAGTCATTAAATAGTGAGGTACTCCTTAATCTAGCCAAACCTAACTATACTTTAGCTAACCTATCTTTTCCTTGGTTCGCTCCCGCCTGCTGGCTCCTGGGTTATGTTGAGTTGGCCGCTCACTTTGTCATTGATCGGGGTAAAGGTAACCCTTGGGGCACATTCACCCAACATCGTGGTGAAATAAGCTTACTGGGGGTTAGATTTATTTAAAAATTAAAATTGTAAATGCAAAATCGAATTCCATCACTCGATAATTTACCGAGTTTAGCGAATGATCCTATTAATATACATAATGGCAAGTTGACGATTCTGAACTGCCATTAAGAAATTCATAAATGCTTCGAATTTGGTATACTAGTCGTGGTAAGTTTAATTGAATATAGAATCAGAAGTGCGATTGGCTCGTGAAAACCGAAATTATTTTAGTTTCCACAACTAAATTTTGCTTTTCAGCATAACTATAAAACTTCATTCACCTCCCATAACAACAAAACACGCGTTGAATTTTAATTCAATTGTACCACTGCCTAGGAGCCACTGTTTCTGCTAAATCCTCCTTTACAGTTACAGCTGATTAGATGTCACAGTTCGCCCATCGAAATTATGAAACACTTCGGAACTCTGCCTTCTGTCTTATCAAAATTCAGCGCAACATTACCCTCATAATATATTTATTCTTTACGAATTAAAAAATTCTCCCACAACCCTTAATAGTCTTCGACAAGATTCCATACGTTCTCTCTCTTCCACATTTGCATTTTACTCGCATTCACTTTCCAATCCATCATCTCTTTTACATCTAATTCCCCCAACAATCGCGTACATCCGCTGCTACAACTCATTCCCCCAAAATATCGTTACTATTTTCACTAATGTTTCTCGTTCTGACCACCTTTTTCATACATTAAACTACCACTACAACCACTCACTCGGGACTACTCCATAATGAACCTCGCTCATATAAGAATACAAATAAATTTTCTGTCTTTTCTAACCCTAAAAGTAATATTTGAAGATCTGATTAACGCATGAAAGTAAATAAAAACGTGTAAAAATTAAATTTTATTATAATTAATATGACATTATAAAATATTTTCATTAAATATTAAGGGATAACTCTCTCAATCTTATAGATAGAGAGATAAATAAATTAGTAAAGGTCTATTTTTTCTTAGGTTTCAAAGACTAGATAATAACAAACGATAATTACAGTACTAACTACAAAAAATAAAAAAAATAATCTCGTCGAGGGTCCCATTAACAAAACTTCAAAAAAGTATTGCAAATATATTCAATTGCGAAACAATGAAGTACATTTGGCCTCGGAATCCGAAGAGAGGTGAGGAAATCTGAAGGAAAAATGGATGATCCTGTCACAGAAACTGAAAAAAGGTGCGAAAGAGAAGACCCTGGAAAGAGGCATAGAAAAAAATGAAAGGTAAAGTCACTAAATTTAGTGAATGGTACCCAGGATCTGGAAGGGGGGGGGGGGGGGGAACTAACCCTTTCAAAAACCATAATGTTTGGTCGAACGAGCAACGTAAAAGTTGCGTGCCGTAGCTATCAATCACAATGCTTTGTGCGGGTGCTCCAAAATAGGAAGCCTTTAAGGCGAACAGAATCGGATGTGCAATCGCGAGGGGCGGGTCTTATAAATACTCCTAAACACGGGACCTCGAGTACTTTGCCCCCAGTCACCAAAATTAATAACTTCAACCACTTACTATTACAAATTAGTAACGTAAAACTTAATATCCTGTTATTCATTGTCATATTTTTAAATGCGGCAAAATTACAATATAAAATTAAGAAAATAAATATATAACATATTTGACGCCACATATTAAAATAATCCCTAAACTAAATCAAATTGATTAAGAGTCTTTTTTCAAGGAATAAAACTAATCTGTCAAAAATATACAAGTTTTTTACAAAAGTAAATGCGAATATGTTATCATTGCCTATGGAATGAGCTAAAGAGATAAGGGTCTGATGATGGCTATTGAAGATCATATGTATAAAGTTATGAGAAGTTGGCCTTCAATTAAAATTGATTGATTTTACGAACTAAAAAATAGAGTAACCGAATTGAAATATTGGCAAAAGTTTTCTTTACCAAAATTCGTTGATTATTTTAAAATATAATTCTATACGAACCTAAATAAAAAGGTCTTACCAATATTAGATTATACGGTTGGCGCTCCCTTCTCAAAATAAACTTCCACGTTCTATATACGAGGTCCTATAGAGAGAGAGAGCGCCGCTGTTTTACGACTACATACTTCCATTACGGAAAACTAGTTACAAAAAACAAAACGGAATACGCTACATAATCGTTACGAGAATAAGACTTACTTAGAACGGCTTCCCAAACGTACGTGCAACGAACGAACGCACGAGGTAAATACTTAGAACTCAATTTCCGATGCACTGAGTTAATAGTAATATTCAGTACAACTTATCGGAAGCATTTACACACCAAAGAAATTTACATTTGATTAATATAAATAGAAAACAATTGCGACTTTAAAACCAACTCTACTTACATTCTTCTTAAACGCATTGAACTTATTTAAAATAGTCATCAGCTGTATGAAACGAAGCCTACAATGTCCCTTTTATGTCAACAACCACGATAAAAGTGTACGTCACGTAATCAACAATAAATAACATCATCGACAATCGCTTTTGGCATATGCGTAATAAACTTAATCATGACGATCACAATAATAAACTTTAAAAACGATAAAATATTAGTAATCACGATTTAATCATTTCCACTAAATCACTACAATTAACCAAATATAAATGAAAATAGTGAAACTAAATAGTTTAACATCGTTATTTTTAAAGCTAAATTACCTCAGTAACTGTAAAATGTGGACATGTGTCTTTCATAGTTCCTACAACAGCCTCATTACAGTCTAATCTCATCACTGAACTTGTAGTAAAAAAAATAAAAAGTCAAACCCCCTTCGTATACATTCTCAGTGGAATGGTTAAGGCGAGAAAGGTATGACTATAGTAAAGATTATATTATTAACCCGTTTTTGATAATTGTTCCCTTTCAAGCTTCAATTCTAACTTACAAAAATAAAGTTAGCAACCCCTATACTTAACACTCCTACGTCACTGCACCCAATCTTTCCAATGGTTATTGATAAGACTGACGAGCAGTAACTAACTCGAATTTTTGTTCTCCCATCTACTTAGGAAGAAGCATTTTCAAAGATCTACCTTTTCATCTATTTAACTTAAGCTATTTTTCCAGTTTCCTTAAAAAAAACAGTGATACAAAAAATGTAAAATAAAGCTCTAATTTCCTAGCAATATTTCATGTATGATTAAAATATTTTCGTTACAAATTATTTTTCAGAATTTTATCAATGTTTATAGTATATTACATTTACTATCGTTAATGCACTTAAAGAAAGCAACAGGTTATAACACTGAGAATAAATTGTCTTTAGAAAATACTTATCTACTAATGAGATAAGAGGTTGATTGCAGGTGGGTGGACGATGGACGGATGTGTAAATGAGTGCTTAAAAAGCTCTGTATGGAAGGATAAAGTGCAAAAATCAAAGCCAGATACGCAGCATGAAATCTCATTAAATGTTTTGTCGAATCCATTAGACGAAGATCTCCTTATGAAGCACAATAAGCAATTCTATCACTCTAGGCTCTTGCGCGGACAATTTTAAAGCCAAAAGGTCTTCGGGTTGCATCCTCTCAACCTCAGCGCCGACGTGAATCAAAGTCGGTCCGAAGATAGTACTAAGGCTGGTCGCAGTCATCTTGTTGATTGCGCTGTGCTCGCAAACTCTGAAAAATTAAATTAAAATGCTTGAATGGCGAGTGATCGTTGAGGGGAAATTTAGAAGATCAAACGGGAAACCATACTGCTCACTTCTACCATGCCTAAATAAAAGTTGGACTGTACAAATAGTATATATCAAGACGTGCACCGATATATAAATCAGGTGTTTGAAAACAGGTCATAGGCATGGTATCTTCATGGGAAACTATGAAGGGCGTGTTAAGATGGAAACGAAAGGGATAATGTCTCGCATCATTATGTCAGTAAAATGAGATTTGTGTACCGAGTGAAGCAAGTTCATAACCAAAAGCTGCTCCTCCCACTCACTGAATAAACTTCTCATAACTAAAACCACTTCTTTTATCTAACGACCCCACCGTCCACGGACAGGCGCAGCTAGCTCCGCATCTCCTGCATTACAGGAGAGGAAGGATTGGGCTGTGAACCCATCCTTCCCTCTTTCTCCCCGAGATGGGCACCAAACATCCTCAAATTACCTTCAGACTATTTCTACGTTCTCACCCCAAGTTTGTTGAGACCAAGTTTTTAATAATTTATGCATGTATAAATACAAATCCTATTTAAAAATACCCCAAGGGATACGGGGTTTACAAAAGAATCCCCGCCCCAAGAACGACCAACAAAACCACGGTCTTGGGAACGTGTCCGCCAACCCTGCAATGGGATATTTTTGCTGCCTCGGATAGCAGTGTGTAATGTTAGAGGTACGTGGTATTGCAAAAGTCACTTTTTTTTTTTTAAAGATTTTTTATCACATTTTTAAACAGCTATATCTTTCTAATGAAGACGTAAAATTTGTCCAAAAAGAGACCTGAAAAATCAGTTTCGTTAGTTGCAACGTCAAATTCTTATTTTTATCACCACGTAATATCACTGTTTCCAGAGTTTTCATGGTGTTCGAGAAAGTCAAATCTCGTATTGTAAGCGCTGCATTCGTTTACTGATGTCATTCGCAACATCAAACGTCAACTTCTTAATTCTAAAATCGATGTCGATGGTCTGTACAATCCCATTAACTTGAAGTGGAGAAGTGAAACTGCAAATTTCTGTAAACACTGCTCAGAGATGGTCTGCCAAAAATCCTGAAATCCTCAGAAAAACACCACGACTTTTGCAACACCCCTATAAATGAAGACGGAAAGAGGGTGCAAGTGGTCAAGATTTGTCGGAAGGATATTTTGACTTGCTTGGTTTGTGCGAAACGAAGATGAAAGGGAATGGTGTGAATGGGAAGTAAGAAAAGTGTGAATGGGAAGGTAAGAAAAGTGTGAAATCGGGTGAGGAAGGAGGAATAAGGGGTAAGAGAGGCGTTGTTTTCCTAATGAAAGGTATGTGCCATGCTTAGGGATGTATGTGAAGCAAAAAATATTCGTGGTTTGAGTACAAGTTTTTCAGACCATATGACTGGACTGTGTACATTTAAGTTTGGTGTTTGGTATTAAGAGAAAGCAAGGCAGTAAAATGAGAGAGAATAGAAATGAATAAAGCATCTACAAAATAAACAGATGATGAAATAAATTGGTGAACAGAATTTGTGGAATGTTTATAAAGACTGTTACTGATGATGGCACATACTGTACGCGGCTACGAACAAAAGGAGTAAAGAAAAAGATGACTACATGGTGGGAAGATTATATGAACAATACAGGGAATGAATAAGGTTTGGGAATGCAATCTTGCAATAATAAAAATAGCAGTAGAGAGTTGCACAAATAATCCAAGAACAATGTTTAGCGAGTAGTAAAAATAAATGAATTGAGAGAAAAGTTATGAGAATTCAAGTTAGATTACTGATATGAAAGAAGGTCAGTGTGATAGTGCAAAACGAACAAATACGAGAGATATAGAGTATTTTAGTTAAATGGTAAGCAAGATCGATGAAAAGGACACGAGGGTGAATGCTGTTGGTTTTCGTAGTTATGTACAAATGTATACCAGGAAGAAGAAGATATCAAATTAGAAGTAGTACGCAAACTGAAAAGAGGAAAGTCGGTAGGAATGGATGGGATATGCAATGGAGTGATTAAATGCGGAGGTAGAATGGTGCTTGAAGGGTGTGGAAGATGTGTCAAAAAGGGTGGGAAAGTGGATGTATACCAGGTAACTGGACAAAAGCTGTAATTGTGCTACTGTATAAAAATAAAGGTGAAATAAACGAATGTAAAAACTAAAGGGGCACAAGTCTTAAATATATCTAGGAAGGTACATGGAAAAATGATGATCGATATAGTAAATTAGTAACAGTATTTATATAAGTTGAGAGAGAGTTGAATGACTGGTTCAGTATTAAAGATGGAGTACGGGATGGGTGTGTAATGTTACCATTGTTGTTTAATGTATGGAATAATGCTCGAGATTAAAACAAGAATGAGAGCAGTAAACCTAAATTTGGAAGAGAATGACTGTAATACTGATGACGAGGTATTTCTAGGTTAATCTGAGAATGAATTAAGCAGAGCAGTAACAAGTTTTGATATTTATGAAAGAGGATTATTGAAAGTGAATATACAATTAGAAGCAAGGTTCTCGTGGTTGAAAGTGTCAGCATGGAATATTGTAATGAACTCAGAAAGAGTTGTGAAAATTTTTAAATATATTTGAGTGTTTGGTTGACGAGATATGCGAGTAATCTGGAAGTTATGGATGCAATGAAATTCGTGGAAGGAAGGAATTGCTTAAGTGTATATACAGCAATAATGTTTTTCATTAATAGTATATGAAAATGAACGAACTGTAGGCAATGGTAGTAGATGTGTGTATACGAGTAAATGGGGACGCTCCCACCTGAAGTAACACTAAATGTATACCCCGAACCTTATCATGAAAGGTAACACTGGATCTATTGAGGCGCCTCGGTGGTGTAGTGGTTAGCGTCGCTGACTACGAATCCATCGGCCCCGGGTTCGAGACCCGGTGACAGCAGCCGGCGCGCAGCAAAACCCAGCTGTCCATTCTTCCACACAATAAAAAAAGAAAGTGGTTGGTAGATAATTGGGTACCCTGGGTGGCCTAGTGGTTAAGACGCTGAGCTGTTGGTGGGGTGTGGCTCGGATTCCACGTTAAACTGTGGGTCTAAGGTGGAGTGAAGAGCTTGACCTTCGTCAGAATGAACAATTCGGGCGAAAGCTAACCAAAGATTGACTTTTTCCCGGTGGTGATCCCTATGCATCACTGTGCGTAACTGATGAATGGTTTCGGTCCTGAGTTCAAGCGTCGTGCCCTCCCCATGCAGAATGGGAAGAGTTTTCAGATAATGTATGTATGTATGTATGTATGTTATGTATGTATGTATGTATGCTACTCAAAAGGAAATCTTAAGCTAGTGATTCAGCTGCTGGGAAAAAATCCAATTCGCCAAAATGTAATTGACTGATGACAATGTGATTGTTAATAGCCGAATTAAATTCCAGTAAAGCCTAAAGCTTAAGGGCTAGTTTCACAATTATTTATTTTAAAATTATTTTATCAAGAAATTTTTAAAATTTTGTATAATTTTCTTAATCCTTTACATGAATCTTTAATTTTAATCAATGACGAGTCAAAATGACTTTCTAAATGTCCTTTCACTCATCAGCTGAAATTCCTCTGGTAAAAAAGTTCATTATTAGCTTTTAAGCTCACCTCGCAAGATGGCAAATCAAAGCCTTCAGTGTGTGAAAGTGTGGCGGAGGAAGTAAGCCCAAAGCTTCCTTCACACTCGCTACTCTTCCTTCGGGCACGCTCAGCTCTGAAGGAAAATTTAATATTAGATTTTAAGAGTATGCAAAGGTTAAACAATCAGTAATAACGGCATAAGCCTACTAGCTTGAGATTAATTTCCTGACAAAGTTTGAGACATCAATCAGAGAAGCAGCAAAACACTAAATAGTGGGTTTGAAGCTAATGTAAGAAAAAAATATATTATAGAATTGCTAAATTGCTTATTTAAAATCAAGCAATTTTTGCCTTACTATTGGCATCCATTAATTTTCGGAAGCATTCTGTTGTAATCAGTCTAAGAGGTAGCAATCGGAAGTATAGCTTAAGAAGACCTGCCACTACATTAATATCGGGTACCGCTTTCTCGTCCAGACTAACGCTGTTGCCATCTGAAATTAAGTAAGTAGTTAGGGTATGCGAGATAATGTGCATAGCCTATTACAAAAAAAAAAAAATCGCACATCCTTATTCATTTTAAACAATCTTTAAGATTACAGCTTTAAATATACGCATTAAGATACTTATATAAACATTAAGCGAGTGATAATTATGACAGACTAATGCAAAACATGTGATCCGATGTAACTTTAACGATGTACGTGATTTAACTTCGACCTACAGATTGGTACAGTTTGGGGAAAAAGTTCGCCTACAAACAAAAATATCTAAAGAAAACATTAACAATTAGTAATTTTTGTATGCTTTTTAAAAAATCTGTTTCCAGGCAAACGTGTCTTCGAAAGTGTACGATACCTATTCATAATTCACTAAACTATATACTACCTACGAGAATAAAGCCACAATAAATAATGGATTTATTAAAAGCACAAGCTTTCGACTTGCTTTAAGATCTTCACAAGATGCGAGTGAAGACCTCAGAATAGGTAGAAAGCTTGTGGTTGTAATAAATCCATTACCAAATGAGGCTTTATTGACTATATTCAGTTTCTCATAATAGACAATATACACTTAACACATACGAATATACTACCTCTTTCAAAGGCTAGTCGAAGAGAGTCTATCTGTTCATGGGAGCCAGGGATTCTGTAAATACCCTCCATTGTTAGTCCTCTCGCTTCCACTTCAGTAATACATTCGCTAACAATCGGAGGAATGTTAAGAGAACCTTCGGCCGCTGCTTCTTTGCAAATACTTGACTGTAAACTTGTGCTTAAATCCATACCGAAAATACCTGTTAAGAATCGATATAAATCAGTTTCCATTTCAACTTTAGAAAGATTAAAATAAACAGAACTCATTTTAATGTACACTTCAAGGACTCGAAAGTTTTAATTTTTAAAGTTAATGATATTAAAATGGTATGCCATTCCAAAAAAGCCCCGTATTACCCAGTGTGTGTTGCAATAACTGGTACAACAATAATAACAAAGCCTTTGTCACCAAATGTTATCAAAATTTTTAAGGAAAATACTATTCTTCAACTACGTGCAAACAGGACTGAGTGTATGATATTATTATTAGACTCTTTAGAATCCCAATACAAGAAAAACTCTCAAACACGAAACATTCCAATCTAATAAACGCAAAAGATCTAAAGAACTACGTTATTTGGTGAATATTCTCAATTACGAGAAAATAAATTAAGGGACTAAAGCCATAATAAGGAATGGGTTTATTAGAAACAAGTGTTTGGTCCTCTTCAGGAGGAGGAGGAGGAGGAGGAGGAGGAGGAGGAGGAGGAGGAGGAGGTGGTTTATAAGGAAAGTGGGACCCTTTTACTAATCCCCCTTTCTTACCTTAGGCCCCAGTTTCCTCATAAAATGACCTCCTCCTACTCCTCTTTACTCGCGCCTGATGAAGACCTTAGCATAAGCCGAAAGCTCGTGCTTCTAATAAATCCACTTCTAATTGTGGCTTTATTCCCTCGACTATATTGTTAATAAAACCAACCTTATTTCTTAATGATTCCTTACATATGAGCAAGTGCGAAAACTGAGCGCTAGGTATTTGTAAGACGAAAGCACACACAAAAACAAACCAAAGCATAAACAAAACGAACACTGCAAATTTTTTAAATCTGGACAGCAATCGTTGGGCACTTTGAGGCTGCACGGGCGATGTGCCTTGAACCCACAATCTGCACACTTGACTCCTTGTAACATTAGACCCCACAGAAAGTTCCCACAAAATCCACACCTAAAATAAAAAAAAAAATACGAGCAATAAATAACCTTCGCAGAGAAGTGCATCTAAAAAAAAAAAAACTGAAAAACTGCCCTAATATTAGCGAAAAAACTTACAATATGCACTAAAAACGGTTTAAATTTATGGTTAGTTTAGTTCTTTCTTAATGCGAATACTGTTCAGAAACAATAGCCTAAATGTAATAAAAATGCTACAAATAAGAGAAAGAATAATGTTTTAACACTGCTCATTATCCCAAAATTATATCAAGACCTGGTTAAAAGGATACATCGTTCACTAACCGCGGCGATAGGGGGAAGCGAACCCAGGCTTTCTCAGCCCCCATGGAAAAAAATTTCCTGCAGAGGAGACGAGGGGAGGCGTGTGAATCCCTATTCTCCTCTGAGCCAGCTGGCTTAACTAAACTCTAGAAAAAAGAGGCGGCGGCAGCGGACGGAATAGAACTCTAGATATTTACGTTCCGAGTACGTAGGAGGTTAAGAAATTTAAGAAACATCCATTTATTAAAATGCTATTGAGTTTGGGGTTGTTTAATCTTTTCCGTAACAGCAAGGTCATATACGGAAGGGACCTACCACCTTTACTAGGGATCTGAACCATCTACGGGTTGCTAATTTATCCAGACGCAGAGAACGGTCACCCATTCAATCACTGAACAGACCTAACGCTGCTTAACTTCGCTGATCTCTGGGAAGCGGCGTTGAGAAATGGCCAAGACGCAGCCCAGAGACACAGTGTGCACATTAACAAAACTGAAGACTCGACAAAGACAAACTTACCAATGTAAGCCGGTGAACGTATGATTATTAAAGCGATGAGGTCTGTCATTAGAAATTTCTTCAGCATCACTCTTCTCTAAACTCTCATTTGAAGGCACTTTACTCAGATACTCTCCATTTAAGTGGGTTGAATCATTCTCAATTTTGCTTAAAGCTTCCTCCCTTTCCAACTTTATATTGAGCTCTTCATCTGGAATTTTTATGCAAGGGTTCTTCAGAGATTTTTCTTCGATTCCAGAAGTCAAAGGACTTAAATTGTTCCTTTTGGAACCACTTGACTGCGAGGATAAAAGGAAAGTTTTAACTGAAAGGTTTTCAGTGTTCAAATACTTTACAAATAATTACATGGTCATCAATATAGTTTTTTAAATTATCATTATTGGATCAAGGCTCTAACTCAAAATTTCTGAAGTCATATGCTGAAACACATCTTCAGAATTACTGAACTGAACAGAACTGAGTTATAAATTTTAGTGTGGATGAAAGGCTAGAATGAATCTCAATATAAAATTCTGACAAAGCGGTATCATGATGCTAACTTGCACATTCGTTCACGGGAAAAGTTGATTAGTTAGTTGGTATTAATGAAGTCTTCAAAAAAATGAGGGCTAAACTTTATATATACAGGGTGTTTCACAACCGGTCTGCCATACTTTGGTGGGTGATATCGAGTAAAAAAGTAAATACAACATAGGTGCTATTTCCAACCGTTGCGGAGCTACGGACGTTTTAAGATGTGCAAACAACAAATCCCTACTTGTGTGTAATTCGATAGATGGCTGCCATCTATCGAACGCTGCCACCACAACGTTGGTGGTTGTTTCTTTTCACGAAGTTACCATTACTAATCCTCAGTTTTTTCTTTCAGTTGGTTTCTGATCTGTAGTACGAGACACTGTTTCGCTAAGGTGAACAATCAAAATGAATCAACAGTTCACACCCACTGATTACGCTGATATCCATTTCATTTATGGATTCTGTGATGGTAACAGCAAAACGGCAGTTGAGGAATATCGAAGACGTTTTCCGAACCGCCGAATACCGAACAGGCAAGTACTAACCTAGTACAACGTAGCCCAGCTACCAGTGTTCGAAGGATTTCTAGATGAATTGGTAAATCCGCATCGCGTGTATGGCGAACCATACATGATGAGGGTTTGTATCCCTATCATTTGCAATGTGTGCAAGCTCTTCAACCGGATGATTATGATAAACGTGTTTAATTTTGCCAGTGGATGGTTATGCATCGCCAAATTCTTAATCGCATACTGTTTAGTGATGAAACAAAATTCATTGGGATGGAATTAACGAGAGACAAAATTCCCACTTGCTTGTGGTCCGCCGATAATCCCTACGGTATCGTTGAAGGAAACTTTCCCATCGATTCTCGATGTTTGGTGCGGTGTAATTGGAGATCAGCTGATTGGACCGTTCGTTTTGGAACAACGATTAACTGCTGATATTGATCTGAACTTCGTGACGAACGAATTGCCGCTTTTGATGGAGAACCTGCCCTTGGAGACAAAACGCGGGATGTTCTTTCAGCACGATGGGGCGCCACCACATTTTGGTCGTCACGTTACGGATTATGTGAATCAGTGGTACAGGAATCGTTGGATTGGTCGTGCTGGTCCAATATCGTGGCCCCCGAGATCTCCGGACCTAACCCCGTCAGATTTCTTTTTATGGGACCTTAGGAAAAAGATGGTCTACAAGACTAAAGTACAAACGAGAGAGGAACTCTTGCGTCGGATTATGGATGCCGCTGCTTACATATGAGAACACCCTCAAATGATTCAATGGGCAGTGAAATTGTTTGGAACGAGCAAGGCTGTGCATTGAAAACCGAGGCGGACATTTTGAACATTTATAGTTGTATTTCATAAAATGTAGCAATAAATACATCAGATTAATACTCTCGTTTATTT
Source organism: Bathynomus jamesi (assembly GCA_023014485.1). Taxonomy (NCBI): domain Eukaryota; kingdom Metazoa; phylum Arthropoda; class Malacostraca; order Isopoda; family Cirolanidae; genus Bathynomus; species Bathynomus jamesi. Next base: position 214,875 of record JAJOZX010001379.1, on the reverse strand, counting down.
TTTCCTTGCACCTTAAAACGTCCGTAGCTCCGCAACAGTTGGAAATAGCACCGATGTTGTATTAACTTGTTTATTCGATATCACCCCCGCAAAGTATGGCAGACCGGTTGTGAAACACCATGTATAATATTATCATTCCTTCTGCCCTGTGTAACGGTAACACGTGTTTCGATCGAATTCCGTATAAAAGCTAATTAAGTGGAAAAAAAAAGTACGACAAATACCATGAAAAGTAAAATAAAGCAAATTCTTACTCGATTAGTTCCATCTAAAAAAAAATTAGGTGCCCATCCATACGGTTGACAAGAGAGAGACTTTTCCCCCAAATTTCTCATAGCCATCCCCCGACACGCTCACACGGCCGCTCTCACTAGCACCAATCAGTGGTCATACCAACGCGTGACATTCCCCATCCCTCGGAGTAACGAAGACCACTCTCCCTCACTGTCACCCCTATAGTCAAAAGCCCCGCACCTCACCCTCTCCTTCTTGAGCAAATTTTTCACTCACCAATCTTTATATATTGTTTATAAATAACACGGAAATGGGTAACCAGTTTCTACAGTTTTGCAAGGTTTACAACAATGCAACCGATGAATCGAGGGTAATTAGATGTGATCTTTGTCAATTTCTCTTTGATTTTAAGTTTTTAACTGCCTGAATTGGAAAGATGAAGACATCACTCTTACAGCAAATGCCAAACAACTAAAGGGAGTAAAATATTTCTGTGAAAGATGTATAACGGAAATAAATTCGTTTACGGTTTATAAAACAGAGAGAGATACTGAGGAAGCAACGAAAAAGAAGAGAATATAAATGATGAGCAGAAAGAAACAGGAAAGGAGACGAAGAAATATGAAACAGATACAAACATGTCATGTCAGAATACCGACACACAAAGAGGGCAAAAAATTATTGTATTAAAAGCACTCAAAAAAAACAGATCAGTCGGAGAACACCAAAGTGAATGGAGTAAATAGCGAAAACCAAGTGGGAAATTACGATAACAGACTGAGGTTATCTCCAAAAAAGGAAATGAAACAAACCACAACAAACAAAGGCCCTGAATGATAATGTGGAAAGAACTGTATGCATATACTATGCAAAGGGCTTTTGCAGATATAAGGAAGGACACTTATATATGAGCACCCCAAAATATGCAATTTCTATTATAATAACAGCCACTATAAATTTGGCAACAACTACACATTTTATCATTCCACCATTTGTAAGTACTATGTAAGGCATGGGGGTCTGCAAATATGGCAAGAAATGCTATAATTACCACCTCCTAACAAACTAAAGGAACAATAGGAAAAAGGGCAATAAACCTATGAATACAAACCAAGGAACAAATTTTCTCAACATTGCAGATCCGTTACCGAGCAAAAAACTACCAGAACAGGTAACAGGAAATGGAGCTTTCTTGGAGGACCATAGGGATACAAAACACAACACTGAATGAAATTGAATATGGAATGCTCAAAGGACACCGCAAAACAGGGAACATAAATATAGTCCTGACAAATATTCAAGGGCTAAGACCGAACTACACAATAAACAAAGTTTCATACCTGCAAGGATTTATGGAAGAAACAAGAACTGACATTGCATACCTCACAGAAACACATCTTAAAAATTGTGAATACTGCATAGATGAAAAAGAAGTAAAAATTGATGGTTACAACATACTATGAGCTGACAGAACAGAAAAACGAAAAGGTGGCTGTACATACGTGAGTTATATGACAGAGCCAATAATAAGTAAACCAAACAGCCACATGGAGCTCTTAGCAGTAAAAATTGACAAACTTAACGTGATACTAATAGTCATGTATAGACCTCCAAACACTCCAACTGCAAAATTCTCTGAAGCCATTACAGCATCAGAAACCTAAGAAAGTCCTTAAACACCCAATCCCCGAATATACTCATCATACTCTGCAGTGATTTTAATTTCCCATTTATAAAATAAAAAAAAATGAGAAAAATATATACATACACCAAGGGAAGCACAAGAGAAAACCAAGAACAAACAAAAATGTTGATAGTTCCTACAAACAAATTAGGTTAACATAAGAGAAAAGATAAACCCAGAAAAAATAACTGGATCTGGTATTCACGAATGACACCAACTTCCATCAGATATAAAAATAATACCAACAAATACCTCAGACCACAACATTACCAAGGTATCCACTAATATCATGAGGTTCTAAAAAGAAAATACTCATACTGAAGAAAGAATCAGATTTTTAATGAAAATTCTAGGACTATAAAGTGGGGAGAAACAATTTCCCATATGGCACAAATACAGTGGAAAACGGTCTTAGAGGATAAAACAACTGAAGTGCTAACCTTGGGGAGAAAAAGAGACTGGATATTTTTGAAAAATATGTTCTGAAAGTACAGCCAAAAGGAAAGAGGAACTATTTCGAAGACAAAAGCAAACACTATTCCACAAGAGAAGGAAAGTAGCCACAAGTTAATTAGTTGCACAGACCACCACCGCCAAAAGTGTGATAAAAGTAAAATTGGAAAGTATAGACAAGGAAATACAAGCCCTAATTAATGGTCATTCTCATTCATAGAGAGAAGCGGAAGATGTGGTAAAAACAATAAAAGATAACCCAAAGTACTTCTATAGCTTCGCGAGAAAAACAACAAAAACGCGGACCACCATTGCACCATTAAGGAAAGAAAATAATGAGCTAACCGATGATCTAAAAGAAATATCTGAAATATTGAGAGCTCAATATGAATCAGCTTTCAGTACCCTAAACAGAGACAAAGCAATATTTGACAGAAATACGTTTTTTTTAAAAGGAATTACAGTAAATGGAAAATATATAACTGAATTTACTGCAGAAGATATAGGACAAAATCATCCTGCCTCACTGACAGGATTGACCTAGGATTAATACTCTCTTAAATTATGTATATTAAGGTTACTTCAACTGCAAGCCTTGAAATGAATGATGTTTTATAACTCATTTTTTAAGGTTTCAATTATTTACTTTCCCATTAAATTCATACTTACCAGAAGTTGACAAAACAACTTGCTAATATAATCTATCATTAATTTACTGAAAGAAAACTAGAAATATTGAATAAAATTTTTTTTTAAAATTAAATTAAAAAAATTAAATAATCAAAAGCACCTTCAAAGTAAAATTAGTACAAAATATTATTTGACAGTCAGTTACTGGGCTGATATTATAAGCTAAGGGCTCAACAAGAGAGATCATTACCTGATAAAGAGGTCTCGCTTTGCTATTTCTGCTCTTATTTAAAGCTTTGCGAACAGAACGATTAAGGGTAAAATAAGGAGACTGTCTGTAGTTTGCAGTGGGGAGCTGCAGAAGGACTTTGCCAGCACGAGATTCCAAATAAAGCGTGACCAAACCATCAGAAATCAAATCTTCTAACTTGTCAAATTTTTTCTCCCCAACATAATGCTGTCCATCGTAAAATAACTTGTAATGCTTAACTACTCCTGAAAACCTTTTTTTTTTTAAATAAATAAAACCATTAGGAGAGGCAAACACCTTTGTGATAAACTGAAAATCTAATTTGGTAACTTAGGAGTAGGCTCAAAACTGGTACCAGTATGGTAATAGATCAAGGCATATGGCCTATCATATCCTAAATAGACCTAATGTCATGTCAAGAACTTTATAAACCATACTGCATACATCTAGTATTCCACCAAACTGTACTCATTTCAGATGTAAAGTGCTATAAGCTATGTAAGCTAAATCTACCAAGTATAGAAAAGACTTGGATGTCATCATCCATCAAGTAATGTATCTTAACACTGTAAGGTAGGTTGATTTTCCGCATTTTTTTGGATATCGACTTTGGACTAGTCGAGATAGTCGTGGCTTAATATGATAATAACTGACAAAAAATTTCAGATCCCTAACTTTAACTGTTTTTTAAGGAAACCGTTTCAAAAATCGTCAAAAAATTGTACCGAAAAATACCCCCCTTTCGCAATTTTCGGCCGAAAAAAAATGCTATTTTCATAAAAAAATCCTGAAAAAAGTTACAATTTTATTGAAAAAAAGTAAAAAAAAACATGTACAGAGTCAAATAGACACATTTAGATCCCAAGATCATCATAATTTTCACTGTAAGAGCGCTTAGAAGCAAAGGAAGGCCTCATCTGGCGGCTTAGGGCTTTGGCCAGAATGTGTTTGTGCCTTGATTCAAGTCCATAAACAGCATGGGAAGCTTCAGATGTCAGCTTCATGGCCCTTTCAACACTGAGAATGTGAAGGCAGATCAGGCAGCTCCAGCAGGTTCACAGATGCCACTTTGAGAAAGGTTGATTAGTTCTGACCAGTGGGTAGCTTCAATGTTGATGGCTGTGATCTTCTTCAGCCTCTTCTTGGCTGGCTTCCCACTTCTGAAAGAATAATAATTAATTTATTTTTTATTCCAGTTTAAGATTTAATCCCTATTAGTCTCAGAATTACTGATTTAAATTAAACTTAAATTAAAAAAAAAAAACACCCGAGTTCTATAAATCCCCATAATCGAATTTTTTTTTCAGAAAGAAGGTAAAATTATTTCCATTATCAGAGGGGAAGGGGGGGAATTGGGATAAGAAAATGTGAAAAAAATTCGATTATGGGGATTTATAGAACTCAGGCCTTTTTTTTATTAAATAAATCCCCATAATCAAATTTTTTTTTTCACATTTTTTTAAATTAATAAATGCTTACCTGATGGACAGAATTTTCTTGAGCAGCTTCTCTCACTTCCAAGTCATCACTCATCAGACTTCATCATGGAGTATAGCACATTCTCGGGCAGCAAGGCAAAAGCATTGTACTTCAGGTTCTTGAAAGCAACACCCTGGATTTCTTCAGACTGCTGCTTGATCCTCTGGATCATGTTGAAGATGTACACTGTACAGCTGCTGATTGTGGAACTTGCTGTCCCTTTTGATCCCAAACCAACTGACTGCATACACTTCCACAATGAACTTGATGGCCTGGTAAAGCTTATCCTGTAGTTCTGGAGGGTAAGCACCTCTGGTCCACAGACACATCGATCTAATTGCCAAAGTCAACCATCTTGCATGGTTTAATGGTCCAATTTTCCAGGCAGCAAATCTTGGGTTGACTTTGCCCCTGGAAATTCCAAGCACATACTCCAAAAGAAGCCTCTGGTCGCTACTGAGATCATTCAGTGTCTCCTCAGCAAATTCCATGTCATCCAGCGGGCCACTGAGTTTGGTGAATTCCACTTGTGGCAGATCTTGGTAGTCAATTTCACAGAGTTTTCCCAGCGGACCAGTGAAAGCAGTGGGACTTTTGGTACTGCCATCAAGATGCTTGAAAACAGCTCTGAAAGGAAGCTCATTCTGATGGAGTAAACAGCCAATGGTGTGCAATTTCCGCTCAATTTTATTTTCCAGAGCTGTTACAAGGCCTCGCTCCCAGCCAGTGTTTGTATTTGTGTTGTTCACTGCCTGCCAGATCTCAATCACATCCATTGCTATCATTTTAGCAATATCATAGTCTTTCAAGTCCAGGTGGCTGTTTTGGAGGAAATAACTGTACTGAATAACTTGGCAGAGGGTAGGAGGCTCTGTTTTATCCAAAGGGGAAGGCTGGCCACTGAATTTTTTGGCGCTATCACTTCGAGTTAACACTGCAGACTTCTGTTTTTTACCCATTTTTATGAAATATCTGAAAATAAACACAATTAAATGAATGCATCATAAAATAACTTAATTTAATACACATTTTATAGGTAAATATCATTAAAAAATACAAAATAATACACTAATAAACATCTATAATGCATTTATAATAAGTTTCAAGCATCATTTTGTAAAAAAAGACAAATTTTAATTGATTATTTTGATGAAATAAGGTCCGATATTTTGTTTGTTTACATTGCGTGAATGCCACACGCGCGATTTTACGCATAAAATTCAGCAATTTTACAACTTAAAAATAATTAACAATCCTCAAAAAATACAATCATTTTCACAAATATGAGTTGGTGCAACGTTTTTTATACATTAATACCTTTCTATCTAGACTAGTCCAAGATCACAGTTCCAAAATCAACCTACCATACCCTACTTAACAGTAAGGCTACAATACAGTATTTCATTTAGAAAATCTTTCTCTAACCTTAAACTAAGGGTGTGATATCCTTCATTAGAGTTATTTCGCCGAACCAAGTAATTTCCTTCCTTTCTAAGTAACTCCTGGCATTTATGCCGATGCAATGTACCATGGAACTCGAGTCCATACTGAGAAGGAACATTTTCTATCTTTTCTCGACAGAATACAGTAGAGGGTTTGGGAGCTTCTTTTTGCAACTGATATACTGTAAACAATTAAACTTTTAAGAAAATACAAAAATTATAATAAGATATGCTATGATTAAAGCCATGGTGGTGGCCTATTGATTATGTGCCATAGTCTAGGCCCAATATACCGTAGTACTTTTTATTCTTGTAGGGCAACTGAACAACCTGGAGCCATGTACTGTATTGTAAGTATATTAGACTCATGCAATAGGGGCATCCCCACAAAACGCTCCAATCAACACAGATAAAAAAGACCATCAAAGTGAAAAAGGGGAAAGGAAAACAAGAGACTGAAAGAGAGAGAGAGAGAGAGAGAGAGAGAGAGAGAGGACTATACATTTCTCCCCCAGTTCAAATTTGGGGTCATGAGAGATATTCTATTTACCCTATTACTGAATTCTTACACTTTACTTTCTATTCTTTTTTCATATTGTGTAAATATTTTACTAGTAAGATAAACATTAAAAAATAAACATAATTATAGATTATGAGTAGTAAGAACCCCTTGAAACCAACCCTACTGGGGGCCCTTAAGTGAGCCTCTGAACCCAACATTGCTGTCTTTAAAAGTTTCAATGAACTCACCAATGATGAACTCCTGGACAGAAGCAAGGCTTTACACAAGTTATATCCCACTCGCTCTTGGAACAAGCAACAAAAGTTCCACAAATTCCTGTTTGTTTAAAAATAATTGAAGGGCTTTGGTAAAAAAAAGGGGATAAGCCACACTTTTTCAAATTTTATGGTTTTTGTATTGACAAATTCACGAAAGAGAGAGCAAGCCACTATAAAACCCTCATGACTCTCCTTTGAAAATTTTCATGCACACATTGAAGGCCTCTTATTCCAATTTATCATTTCTCCACAGATGTTGGTAGTATAACTTAAAATAGGTTTTCTGAAAAAGTCCACAACTGTGGCTCATCCCCTTTTTCACCCAAGCCCTTCAATTCTATTTGTATTAGGTGCTTACACTGGTTTTGCTGACTATAATGGAATGCTGAAGTCAAAGTAAATCATTTATTTTTCAGCAAAATTTCATACATATAGAAGTAATTTATTAATGAAAATGAACTAACATTTGTTTTGAGTACTTTCATGTTGTAATTAACTGTTCTTATTTTTTACTCATTTGCTCCTTGGAAATGTCCTGGAATTTGTTTAAAGTACCTTAACATGAAAAATGAACCTGTAATTCCTTAATTATAAATAAAACAAGACTAGCATAGTCTAGTGGATATTACAGAGGATGAAAGCAGAAATAATACAAAATAAGTTAGAATGTCAATATAAGAGTCAGTAGTGACATTCCAGTATGAATAAGAAAGATTTCAAACTTTGGAGTTTGGCTTAAACCAAAGTGAAACTTTTAATGGTAGATCTCTGGCTGATCATTTATTTCAAATATAAATTCCTTTGGGTTTTACTTAGCTGAGCAGAGTCTAATATAAAGTGTGATACTGTACACCACCAACAGTTTATTCTAATAGTAGTGGGTACTACATTCATTTACTCCAAATTTATTCACTGTAATTTTCAGTTCTAAAAGTATAGAGCAGTGGTTCCCAACCTGGGGTCCGTGAGCTTTCAATATTTCAAGAGGCTCCAATGGAAATCGTACATTTACCCACGATAAGGGCACTCAGGCTAAAATTTCAAGTTTCCTTGCTCTTGGCTGGAATTATTAATACTTTTTTTAATAGGCTGTATTTTAATTGCATACTCACTTATATGTCCTTTATTTGATAGTGAAAAATGAGAAAATGAGTTAATTATAATTAGTTAATAAAAACAGTTTGTTTGGTAGACGGAATCTTTCAAAAACATGGGGTCCGTGGGAAAAAAATAAAAATAAAAGGGGTCCTTTGTGGTGAAAAGGTTGGGAACCACTGGTATAGAGTATCTCTTTATTGAGATCGGGACCCTCTGTAAGTATTCAGAACATGCTTGGAACCCTAAAGCAGCAGGAATTTAAAGGTAGGTACTGAATCACAGTAAAATAGAATGTACCGGTAGTAAAGGCTTCTTGTTTTTTAAAAGCAAAGGGTACTGTATAATGAAACATAAATGAGAGTCACCAATTGCCTGAAAATAAAGATGTCACAAATCTAAGTTAAAAACAGTCTTAAATTTAGAGCAAGAAAATGAAATCTAACTGGTTCATTTAAATATAATGGCCCAGTATAAAATACAAGTATTTTATTAATAATTACAAACAACACTTTCATTTATACTTGGCTGGAAGGGGAAGAAGAGATTAGTGAATTCTAAGTTGTATTATATTGTTAATAAAATAATAAATAATAACAATAATAGGGTTTACTTACAATATAATTTCCATATTGGGGGTTCAAAGGTGCCATCAGAATCTGAAAAATTAAAATTATTCTATAATAATAAACTTCATACTGGGTCACAGGTTGACAGTTTTTTATATAAATTATATGAATTATTTCTTAAGGAATAAATCTAATTTAAGTCCTACAATATTTAAATCCCTAATAATTTACAACACTTATGATTTTGCTTTTCCTACAAGCACTTAGGCTAGACTTAATAAAAAAATTAAGCAAATTCTTTAACTTCAATGATCTTGTTAAAGCCAAATCTACCACAGCTGAAGTTAAGGAAAAGTAAAGCTGACTTTATTTAGAAAAGACATCTTTTAAGGTAGGATAGTAACTGATAACTTAAAAAATATGCTTAGATTAGATTAGAACCTAAGAGTAATTTACATAAGCACAGTGCATTGTATTAGCAGATCATCATGACAGCCTAATTAAGCCTCTCTTTTGTTTATCCCTTTCACTCATGAATTATGATGTTGGGTAAAAAAGAAATTTGCCTTTATATGTGATAATGTAAGACTAAATATGGTTTATGGTACACAATTGTGTACTCAGTGAGTAAAAGGGTTAAAATGTACTCTCTAAATTTAAATGTAGCACTAAAGACATGAATAAAAATGGTCTTAAAACTTACACAACTCATCAAACATGAGAGACATTTTCAAACTTTTTCTCAAGATTAGGCCTATGTATCATAGGCAAAAAAACTGCTTTGCTTTAACCAATATTTATAAATAAAAATTCTCATAGGCCTGAAATCTTAGTTTGTTAGGTCTATAGGTCTACCTCTTAACTTTCAAAGCTCTTACACCTAGCCCACAACAGGCCTAGGTGTTCAATCTTTTATGCATGTAGCCTAACTTCATATAAAAGCTGAAAGAGAAAAATTAGGTAAGTAGGACCTATTAGAAAAAAATTTGTGATAGGTAAGGCCTACTGTATTCCAGTCTTTATAGTCTGGTAGGCTATACTGAAGATGTTATACTATACAATTGGTTTAATAGGACTAGGCCTACTTAGGCATCTCAGGCTGTTCTTTTAATTTAAATGGAACAGCCAAAGCCAGTATTTGCAAAATTTGGCAAGCATGGCACTGCAAAGACTTCATCCTATACCAGTATCATATTCACCACCTTATTTTTAGATTTAAAATTTGCAATGAGACTTTTCAAAGTACTTTAAGTATGAAATTTTGTACGGTACCAAATAAATTGATGTATATATACAGCAACCACAAAAAGTTTCTAATCATCTGACAATTTTTTGCAATTTTGTTTCCTTACAAAATGCTTATGCGAGTAAACTAATTACAGGGGGTCCTCATTATCTGAGTATTCATTATCCTAGTCCATGTATTTAGCTACATGACCAAATAATTGTAGAACCATATGGATAAATTCCCTGCACTTAAGAGGTTTCCGCGGATAATGTATGTGGAATACAGAAGCAATGGAAAACCATTTAAATTTCCCTCAGACTCGCTGTCTCACTCACTTTCCCCTACCTCCAACACTCCACCCCCAACCCCAATGCCGCACACTCTCAGTCTCTTGCTAGTGTAACCATTGCCAGTGCTGAACATGTCTGCCGTTTTCTGGTGTTTTCATTCTGATTTTGTTGCTTTTAATAAATGCACTATTGTTGCAGCCATGACTTCAAAGCGTACTGTAAAGCAGCTACCAACCCTAAAAGAAAGCATACCAGCTATGGGTTGCATGTGAAATTAAATGTCATTAAGCGCAAGAAAAATGGTGAATGAGTAATAGACATTGCGCATGCTCTTAACATTCCTGAAACTACTATGAATTCATACCATACTTAAGAATGCAGCAGATTTAGAAGCAAAAGTTATGACAATGATAAGGCACTCTGAGATGAAACACACAGAAGGAATAATGTTTAACATACTTTATTAACATATTTTATAACATAAGGTACATAAAAAGGTTTAAAAAGTGTATTTTAAGAATGTTTAACCATAATTTTGAATGTCATTTATTGTGTTAAGGTCCCAATTAAACCTTATTCTCATTATTTCTTATGGGTTTTAGGTCCCCCCGCTTTAAGTGGATTCACTTAAAGTGGTGATTTCTTTGTCCCCATTATCCTCAGGTAATGAGCATCTTTATACCAAGAGGAGATGAGCGTGTGAGTATGTTAGAGTACAGTCAACCCTCGTTATAACAGACTAATAGGGGGGAAAAGGTGTCCATTATAGCCGATTGTCCGATATAACCGACGGTACTGGTAACCTACGGTATACGTATACGATACAGTAATGGATATACTATATACAGTACTGTGCACTGTCTGCTGAACACGATACATGATAAATGATACAGAAAATAATGAAATATAATAAAAATATAAAAGTTAGCTTGTCCTTGGCCTTACGAATGTCGGAAACAGTTTGCTTTTTCACGCCATACTCCGCGCACACCTTGGCCACCGAAGCACCCGCCTCTAACTTCTTGATTAATTCCAGCTTCTGGGTCACTGACAGGGTCACACGCTTCTTCTTTTCCTGGTTAACGTCACCAGTGGTGTGTCCAGTTTATCCGATATCCACTCTAACAGGGTCTGTTATAGCGAGGGTTGACTGTATTACCAGTGCTTCCAAAGCTTTGGTAGTGTATGGGTGTATCATTCAATGAAAGGTGCTGTATCTCATATTTTTCAATTTTAATTAATTGTGCTTAGAGTGGAATAAATATTTTTCTATCAGTATGCCAGCTAAAAAACAACTAAAAAGAGATCAAGTTGGTGCTATTGTTGCATTAAGTAACTTCGGGATGTTCCAGTGCAAAATAGAAAAGCAATTAAATATTGTTCAAAGTACTGTGAATTTGTGGGTTCAAAGGGCCCAATCTGAAGAGAATTACCTTTATAAATGAAATTACCTTTTAAATGCAATTTCAATCATTCTTCTATCTCAATTAAGGGATAAGATATGGTAATTTGAAATTTGGGAGTCCCTAAGAACCCCAAAAAAGTTGGAAGGGCCATAACTTTTAAACCATAAGTCTGATCAATCTGAAACTTCAAATGTCAAGTTTTTTGGTATAGACAATGCTATACAACAAATTATAGGAAAATTGGAAGGGGTGTGGTGTAAGCACTGCATGATCTGTCCTCAAATTACCCTTTATTTATTAACTAGCAGAAAACTCACCCTTCATGCAGGTAGCAAAAATATCCCCCATTTTAAAAATATCACGACTTAACCTAATCAATCATCAAGGGTGTACAGTTGACCTAACTGGGCATTCAATGAACCTAACTGGGTATTCACTAATTTTACCACAGGTTTCGATATTATATATATATATATATATATATATATATATATATATATATATATATATATATATATATATATATATCAGGGTTGGCACCCAAAAACCCAACCCAAAACCCAGTGGAATTTTCAGTGGGTTTTTGGGTTTTTGTTCTGAGATGTTTATTTTAAAATTGAAATTTTTCTGATTGCTACATTGTTCAATTGTAGCTAATTAGAATGATTTGGCATGTTGATTATTTCAAGTAAGCTGACTTATAAAACAATTCTTAAATTATGCAATGTGTAAATAAAGATTATGAAAAATTGAAAAGTTATTAAAAAGGATTTGCACCCATTGTGAACACTATGAGCAATTATTGGATCATTTGACATTGCTCCAACCATCTTGAATTAAAGTTACAGTAGAATTGACAATCTTTTTTCATTGAATCCAGTACCTACTTCATTATTCACTTTGATTAGCGAATCATTAGACAATTTTTTTCTGCTTGGAGGACAATAGCCTGGTCTTAAATTTTGGACCCATTTAATAAATTCTTTATTCTCTACAACTACAAATGGAATATTTGCTGAAAAGAAAAATCTGGCCATTTGCAAATCTAGTTGTTCTTTTTGATCTACAGTTGTTCTAACCATATATGACATTATCTGACCTTACGTTTTCTTGGCTGGAGTAGAATGAAAAAATGGTATGGAAGATTCAGAAGTGGTTGAAGTGAATGAAGTCTTTTTTGTACTTCCAGCATCTACTGCTGAAATCAGATATGGCTTTTTCCCATTATGAATACTGTGCACAATAATAGGATCATTACCTACTGAACTCCAGCCATCTTGTATAAGGGTAATGGTACAATCATCAAGATTAAGGTCATTCTTCATTTCATGGATTACTTCATCATTAACTTTTATTAACAGATCAGATGCCAACCTTTTCCCGTTTGGTGGTTCATATCCTGACCTTAGACCTTTGATTAATTTTATAAATTCTTTATTTTCTAAAACGTTGAAGGGTATGTTAGCTGAAAAAAAGAACCTTGCAACTTGTAAATCTAATTCATCCTTTTGGTCCACAGTCATTCTTACCACAAATGGTGTAATTGATCTTTGCCTTTTATGCTTTATTGGTGTTGAATGACAGAATGTGGATGATGAAGCAGGGCTGTGGAGTCGGAGTCATAGAGTCGGAGTCGGAGTTGCAAGCAATTTTAGTGCTGCTGGAGTCGGAGTCGGAGTTGGTAAAAATGTACCGACTCCGACTCCAACCTCAATATAAATTTTAATAATTCCATTTCAGACAGACTAATTCCAGTAATTCTTTTTCATTTTCAGAAAACTTTTATTTCTAATTACAAAATGTTGAGTTAATTCTAAATTTTCTAAATCAAAAGGCCCTCTCAAAATGGCAAAGAGAGCGCCAACTAAATCTAGTGTTTTTGAATATTTTTCAATAAGTACAGATGAAAAACATTTTGTGTGTCATTGTATGATAGAAGACGATGATGGTGAAAAATTATGTGAAGCAAAAATTAGTTGTTTTACTGGCTTGGATAAAACTGCACCAACCAGAGCATCAAATTTGAAAAGACATTTGCAGCGCTTCCACCCTAAAATTTTAGAAGTGGTCAATGAGAAAGATAAGAGTTGCAATAAAAATCTTCCAACTACATCAAAGTCAGCAACAAACAAATCTACTGAAAGACAAGTATCACTTTCAAGGTTCTTCACTACAGACAAAGTTACTGTAACAATGACTAGAGAAAAGTTTAAGAAACACCTTATCGAACTGGTTGTAAAAAATGGTGTGGCCTTAACTTTATTTTCACAACCAGCCTTTCAAGGCCTAAATGGAGAAATGGCTATTAAATTTGGAGTTTCTCTAGAAAGGCAAAGTATCAGAAAACTTATAGTTGAAGAAGCCATGAATAAAAAGGAAGAGCTTCGAAAAACTCTTAAGGGGCGGTTCATGTTCCTTAAAATGGATGCTGCCACTCGCCATAGAGTTAACTATTTTGCAATCAATACTAGATTTGTTGATGAAAACAAACAAATGGTAACTCGGACATTGGCAGTAAAGGACACTAAGGCACATCATGATAGCAATTACCTTCATAACTTAGTAGAAGGTGTTTTGAAAGAATTCGAAATCAAGAAAGAACAGATTCTCTGCATCGTAACTGATAATGCTTCAAATACAGTATGTTAAGCACAATAGAAAAGATGAATAAGGATGAAGAAAAAGTCACTAATGAAGGGGAAATTCCTGCATCTGATTCTGAAGCAGCAGAAATAGAACATAATGATGAAACTTTAGATGATTTTGTTGAGGAGGCATCTAAACTCTGCCTAATCCAACACATGCGTTGTGCCGTACATACACTGCAACTAGCAATAAGAGATGGCTTAAAAGATCGCCATGCAGCAACTCTGATAGGTAAGTTGAGACAAGTAGCCATAGCAGCTAGGGTCTCTAAAATTGATGCTATCCTCCAGAGACGAGCCAGAAAAGGAGCTATTTTAGACCAAGTGACACGATGGGGCAGCACATATATGATGGTTAAGCGTTTGCTTGAGCTAAAGCCCTTTCTAGAAGACATTGATAATCCTAATGTCGTACTGACTGAAAGTCTATGGAGGGATGTATCACAATTAGAAGCTATGCTTGCTCACCCTTATGCAGTCACCAAAAAGTTGCAAGCTGAAGATTTAACTCCTGGCACATTCCTATGGGAGTGGAAAAATTTAATATTTCGCCTATCCCAAGCAGGAGGTCTAATTGCTGAAGGAATTGTGTTCTCAATGAAGAAAAGAGGTTCAGTTACTTGAAAATGAGATCTTGTTAGCTGCAGTCTATATAGATCCAATGAACCAAATATTGTTAAGCGAAGTTCAAATTGCTAAAGCAAAAAAGACCCTCTGCGACGTTGCAATTAAGATTAAAGGGCTATGACCAGAAAATCCAGAACCACACGATCAAGTTATCCAAAGTATTGAATCCCATTCATCCTCTTCAAATGATGAAGAATTAGATTTTGAAAAATATTTAGATAAAATTGAACGCTCAAAAGCAAAGCATCTCCGCTTAGACGTAAAGACACAGCCTTTGGATATAAAACTAATGAAATTTAAAGAAGATTTTTTTGATGGACTAAAAGAAGTAGAGAAATATGATCAGTCATCTAAACAAACAATACAAGAAGTAATCCCTGCATACCCAGAAATGTTAAGAGATACGGCTATGATAGTAACAGCCATGCCACCCACTCAGGTCAGTGTGGAGAGACTATTTTCCACACTGAAATTAATAAAATCGGATTTAAGGGCTTCAATGAAAGAAGATCTGGCAGAATCAATTCTATTCCTAAGAACTACTTATTAATAAATTTTAGGTTTTAACCCTTGGCCTTTTTTTAATTGGATTTAATGAATTTTATACATATTCAAGTCTGAATAGCTATGTATTAGATTTTACCCATGCTTTTTGTTGCAAACTTACCTACCTATGTATAAGTATAGGCCTATAGTTTTAATTTTTATTGCATTAAGCAACGTTTTATTTTGTCATGTAGCTATTTAGGCCCTTTGGCCTTAGCTTAAATTTTAAAGGAATTTTTTTGCTTTAATTGCATTCAATGGAATTTCTATTTTGTCAAAGTCATTAGTTTTATATGTAATTTTTTTTGTTTTAGTTATATATTGATTTTTTTTACATAAATAAACAATAAAAAAAAGCCACAATGGCATAGCTACAACCATTGGACTCAAACCTTTAAGGACATGAGTTTAAAAAGTAGCCTGACGATTCACATGGTTGTGATGAAATGCCAGCTTATGTAATTATCATCATAGCAGATTTAAGGGTCGGAGTCGGATACACAAGAAATTGAGGAGTCGGAGTCGGGTGTTTTGGGTACCGACTCCACAGCCCTGTCAGATGAAGAACCTGCACTGGTGTCACTCATTTCAGGCACATTTTCACTTATAACACTGCCCAACACCAATTTTGCTGATTTAATTCTAACAACTGTTTTTAGGTAACTTTGGTGTGCTGATTTAAAAAATCACCTTAGTTTTTGCCTATCACGTCAGGTTTTCGAGCAATCAAATATGGATATTTTGGAGATATCGCATTTTGGCAGGGTTATGCCCAATTTTTTTTCTTTTCAAAAAATATGTTTTTACATACTCAGAATCAGCATGGAAAAGTAAACAATTATGCAGAGAGTGAACTTTAATATACAATGGTAATATTGACACAAAGTGATTAAAAGTGTTTAAATAAGCAAAAAATGAATCCATATTAAAGCAAGCACGGGACCAGTTTTCTTAACATTGTCTTTTTCTTGTTTTCTTACTTTTCAGTGCTGATAAATTTTCTCTTATAAGACTTCCTAGAATGAGAGATGTCAAGACAATCTCTTTGCAGGCTCCAGCAGTAGTCAGCCATCATATGGGTATCCCATCTTCCTTGGTATCGTTCTTCCATCACTTTGATATCTTGGTGGAGCCTTTCACCTTGCTCTTCACTAACATCACCAAGATTTTCTGGAAATTTATCCAGATGACTGTTGAGATAGTGAACTTTAATGCTCATGTTGCAACCCAACTGCTGAAAGTTTACAAGTAACGTCACTAGCGGAACCGGCTGCTCTCACTCCACCAATGGGAAATCTCTCTCAGATCATGACATCACGCTCACACCTGGGGAAATCACAGATACCCAAGATTTAATATGTTGTACATGACCTTTAGATTTAATGCACAGATTTGCATATTCCACAGATAAAATTTTAACAGCAAAACAGCTGTTAACAGGTCTCAAAAATCATCAATTTTGATAAGCGCCCTTCATGGATCACCCAAAATAGGCATATTGCATTGCACGAAAACCTGATATGATGGACAAAATCTAAGGTGATTTTTGAAATCAGCACATCAATATTATCCAGAAAAAGGTCTTAGAATTAAATCAGCAGCAAAAAAGTTTTTTTTGTTGGGCAGTGTAATCTTTGGATCATCTTTGCCAGAAGCCGAAGTTGGAGGAAGTGAATCAATTTCAACTGATGCTCCAAATTTGAGTCTCGGCGTACCTCTTGCCTCATTTTCAAAATATTCCACTTTTCTTTTACTGTATTTCTCTAGATCAGGGGTCGGGGAACTGGGGTAAAAATGAAAATCTCAGGGGTAATGAAGGCTCAATAAACATAAATAAAATTGCACAAACATTTATTATTTAATAAGCGAGGCTAATTATCAAAGTTATATTTTTTTCGAACAAATAATTTCAAGTCTAGGGGGTAATATCGTTGTACACAAATATATTTTGGGGTAATACCCAAAAAAGTTTGCCAACCACTGCTCTAGATGATGTTTCACTCTCAATTTTTTGAGTGATACTTTCTTTGCAATAATTGCATAGTACTCTAGTAGGCTGATCATTTAATAAAGTCACCTCGTCCCATTTGCTAGCTTTAGATCTTCCACCTCTATAACTCTTTGAGTTTGGCATCTTAAAAATTTAAATTTGAGTTAGGTCTAAATAAAGCTGAAATCTGCTGTTAAGAAATAAAAGGAAGATCTAAAATTAAAATGGAGAAAATTCTAATATGTCATTATTATCTCTCATATCTGAACTTTGTGAAATAAAGATGTCTTTTTAATATATATTGTAGATTAGATAAATAAATTAATAAAATAATAGATATATTAGGCACTACATAATTATTGAACCTTTCTAAAAAAATTTCAACCCATCAAACAACCAAAACCCAGTTGGGTTGTTTTTTTCACTTTTGTGAAAAACCTGGGTTTTTGCCAACCCTGATATATATATACACATAATAACGTAATGATCTTGATGATGACATTTAATTTTTTTAAATTAATTATTTAATTTATTAAACCCAGGTGCACAACCTTGGAACCTAATCAATGTGTGTGAAGTTTCATGTTTGTAACTGCTTCCACTTTGGAGTTATAGCTGGAACAGACAGACAGATGTCCTTTTATTATTATAGATGATCTATTAAGTTGCACTTTCTGTCCTATCCACTCAGGACTATGATGGTGATTTCACTCTTCACTTCTACAGTGCCCGCGAAAAGTATCCGATCACCCTTGAAATTTGTATTTTTTACATAAAAAACAATGTTTAAATGTATACTAACCTTATATTAGTATTTTGTCATCTGTCCTTTGGTTTGGATGACTTGTTCTAGACGTTTTGGCATGGATTTAATCAAGTTTTGACAAACTTCCACTGATATTTCCTTGCACCATACCTTTTTGATGGCCTCTTGTAATTTTTCGACTGAGCCAGTGTCGTGGCATTCAACCTTATTTTTATTATTAGCCACAGATTTTCTATCGGATTGAGATCTGGACTATTACCAGGCCAATCCAAAATATCAAATTTATTGTCAGTAATCCATTTTGTCACTATTTTGGCCCTGTGACATGGTGCACCATCATGCATGTATGTTTTTGTCCTTTGGATTGCCATTGCCATTGGAAGTTTATCCTGTAGCATTGCTAAATACCGTGCACCATTCATAGTTGTGTTCTTCGGAAGAAAATATAAGTTTCCACGCCCATAGTAACCGAAACAACCCCAAACCATCACATTGGAGGGTGTTTCATTGTCTTTAGGGTGTATTTAGGGTCCATCCTATTTGAGCCAATAGGCCGGCGAACCTTTTTTGGACAACTTCTGAATGTCAAAAATGTCGACTCATCGCTAAATAAAACCTTCTTCCAGTCATCAACAGTCCAATGAATGTATTTTTTACAAAATGCGACACGTTTTTTACGCATTTTTCATTAATGAACGGTTTCTTAGCAGCATGGCGAGATGGTAATCCGAGTTCTTTTTGGAGCCGCTCCTGGATAGTTCGTTCAGAAACACCAGATAACAAATATTCATATTAAATTTTATTTCTTTCGCAGTTATTGTTGGGTTTTTCAATACTAAACGTTTCATAAGTTTGTCTGTTCGCGAATTTGTTTTTCTCGGTCTGCCAGATCGTTTTTTAGGGACTGGCGTGGTTAGGCCACCATTGTTCTTAGCCTGTGAAACCCATAAATTAACGGTACTTTGGGATATGTTTAATTCCTTAGCTATCTGTCTCTGTGATTTCCCACATGCATGCAAAGCAACAATAGCACCTCGACAATCACTCTTAAGTTGTTTTTTAGCACACATTATATAAAATTTTATTTACACCACTTTCTGTAAAAAAAAAAAAATATCAAGAAATTTACACAAACAGTGAAATCTGACAAATTTGAGACACAGCCACCCGCAACGAAGGCTACCAGAACACTAATTTGAGAATGCGTTGGATAGCTCTCATATCAGCGAGCAACCTCAAAGTTACCAGATGTCGCTAGAACAAATAGAAAGTGAATTACGTGTCTCTGAATATCAAGGGAAAATATTGTATTTACTTGAGTGATCGGATACTTTTCACGGGCACTGTACACCCACTTCACAAAGCATCCCTCTCAACAGTCACTCAATGCTTTGCATGGGACAGCTATGGTATACCTGACCTCTGATCTTTCTACTAACTCTGATTGGGGCAGAGAAAACCTTATGGCTTTCAATGCCTCAAAAACTCAGTTCCTTCCTCTATCTACTCGTCACAATCTTCCACACAACTATCCTCTTACATTCAACAATAAACAATTCAATCATTCCTCTTCTCTTAACATTTTTGGTGTTTCCTTTTCTCGTGATTTTTCCTGGAAAGATCACATATACTCTCTTTCTAAAACAGCTTCTAAGAGGTTAGGTGTGCTGTACCATTAGGGCATATCATACTCTGGGTTCAGGGTTGAAATTTTGGAAAAACAAAGTGGCTAATATGTACTCCTATGTAAAAATTAATTCTAAGATGGGTTTATTATTTGCAACTTTCCTGAAAAATCTCATTTTCATGGTCAAAACCGCGATTTTCTGATTTGAAGGCTGCCTAACGCAGCCTCAAGACACCCAAACCAAAGCGCACAGCTGGTCTGCATATGATTTAGTCTAAAAGCTGCTTTTCTGACCTCATCCTTGCTTTCTTGCGTGTTTCAACACCTTTGGGTGCTGAAAAAATGTTTAGATTTCATGTAAAACATAAGAATTTTAAGTTTTCTTCAAAGAATAGGCGCGGCTCACCAGCTCTACTCTGATCGAGTAGTGGGAGACCTGCCACCTCCACGTGTAGGTTTACACGCCTGTTCTTCCTGGATCCCTGAAAAGCGTGGCCTCATAAGATCCTATGAGGACTTTCAGCTCTTATGAGCATTAATGATGGCTTCAGCCTCTTCATCAGCCACTCGACTGAAAAGCTCTTAAGTATGTCCTGCTTCAATCTGAACACTGGGAGCACTTCTCGATGGTCTATCCTGGCTCTCACCCACCCATCTCTCCTCTCATGACTGTACACAGCTTGGGAAACAGTTGAGACTTCCTGTACAGCTCTCTCGCAGGACTGAGTATGAACAGAGAAAGCATCCACTTTGAGTGGAGTTTTCCTGAGATCCTCGAGCTCAGTCAAGGTCATCTTGCAGGTGAAAATAGGCTTGTAAATATTCTCTGATTCCCAGTTGATGAGATCCTCAGGTGAAGTGACTTGCAGATTGACTTTGGGATTTTTATGGGGCCTCATTGTCATATCACCAAAGTCTCTTCCTTCTCTGATCTTCTCTATCCAGCTCACGGCAAAAGCTCTCTGATGCTCATCCTCAATGCACAGGAATGAAGCCAGGATGTTCTCAGGATGTGCGTGGTAAGCTCCTCTTATCAGTGCAGCAGAGATGATGTTCCTGACCTCGGTAGTCTGGTTCCTCAGCAGCCTCAGGCTTGAAAAAACGTGTGCAGGACCAAATTTGAGGTGGTGCTTCACTTTGATGTCGTAGTACATTTTGAAGTAGAAGTTATGACAGAACTTCACGAGGACCTCGAGCCTCCTCAACACCTCCCCCTTCAGTCCATGCTCCCTCATCCACAACAGTAAGATGGCCTGTGCAGTAGTGAGCCACCTGGATTGGTTCAGAGGTCCGCACTTGAGACCAGCCAACTGTGGACTGAGACTTCCAGACTTGATGGCTTTGATCAGAAGATAGCAGTTGTGCTGGTCTGTGGAGAGAGAGATTTGCCTATCTCTACTGGCAGCTCTATATCTTCAGTTCCTTCCACTGGTTTGAAGTTGAAGTTGACCAAGTTCATTCACTTTCTCAAGAAGTTTTCCAATAGGCCCACTGAAGCCTGACTGGGGAATTACAGGGCCATCCAGCTTAATGATTAAGTGCCTCAGCGGGAGCTCATTCACATGGAGCTGACAGATCATCCAGTGGCACTTGTGACCTAGCATCTTCTCCAATAGGGCTATGGCACCTCCAGACCACTCCGTGTTGGTGGAGTCTCCTCCAATCATTACAAGACTCTCGTCAGCTCCGTGATCCAGAAGCCACTCATGCAGGCCCTGAGTGATCTTATGAGCAGGCTTTTCTCCTTCCTCGGGAGTGAAATGGAAGAGGTACTTTCCTTGAGGTTCCCACATGATAGTGTAATGCTCCTCAATCACTTCGCCAGGATGAAATCTCCCTGTCACTGTCACTTCGTCATATTTCAATACCTTTGTGTTCCTATCCTGCTTGCCATCAAAGAATATCCCAGAGATCTTCTCCTCCTCTGACCTCTGCGTGAGAGCTTCAACTGATGAGGCCATTACTTCCTCCTTGGCCCTCCAGACTTTCATGCCATCTATGGCCAAGTAAGCCTTGTCTTTGGAAGGATGACCGGCCTTACCGAAAAAAATGGCATCCACTCACTTCTACTTCACAATTATAACTGGTGTAATTGCTCAGAACCATCTATTGAGAGAATGTTGAACTTCGCCTTCTGTGTCCAAATGGTTACAAAGATTCAAATGGAGTAGATTTTTTTCTTATGTATGTATTAAACCTGTGTAAGAGTTAAGCAAAGTTAATGTGTCTAAATGGCAACAAATTATGACAAAGGGTTAAAAATATGAGGTTGTGTTCAATTGAATATTCAGTATTTCAACATAGAACAGAAAACCGCAATTTTGAACATGATAATGCAATTTTTGGGAAAAGTTGCAGAAAAGAAACCCCTCTTAGAATTAAATTTTACATAAAAATACATATTAGCCAGAGTGAAATTCGGACTCGGAAAAGTATGATATGCCCTACTGTACCATGTCTGCAGTTTCTTCACCCTGATTCAGTTGCTGTTTCTGTATAAGGGTCTTGCCCACCCCTGTATGGAGTATGCTTCTCCTGTGTTGAGTGGCTCAACCCCGACAGTTCTACTTGACTGAGTGGAATCAAAGGTTTTTCATCTCATCAATTCCCCACCTCTTACTGACTGTCTTCAATCCCTAGCTCTTTACCACAATGCTATCTCACTTTCTCTTTACTATCACTATTACAATGGACACTGCTCTTCTCAACTCTAAATGCATGCCTCCTCCTTTAAGGAGAGCACACAGTAGACTACCAGACTTCCAAAGCATTCTCATTCCTTTTCTGTCCAACTCTCTAATGTAAGGGTTAATCAGTATTTTCAGTCTTTCATCTACTCAACCAGTGAACTCTGGAACAATCATCCTCAATCCATCTTTGGATTCCCTCATCTATGACCTTCAATCTTTCAAAAGCAGAGTTGACCAAGCATCTCAAAAACCCTGGACCTTGATTTTCTCTCTTCTTCTTCCTTTATTGGGGGGGGGGGGGGGGGGGGGGGTTGTGGTCACTCGCCCTTGGCCCCTCCTTCCTGCATAAAAAAAAGTAAATAATCTTGACTATATGTAATTTAATAATCATATTATTCTCAAATTTTCTCAAGTCTGTTAGTGGCTCCCTGTTCCAGCAGGCTATCAAAAGTTCCACAGTCAAGTGACATACAGATTCTGAAAAGAAGAGTGAAGTAACTCCAAATCCTATATCGTATATAGCAAGAAACAGTGACAAATAGCCAAATACCCTATTAATCTAAAGAGTAACTCCATCAGATCTGAAACTAACATTTTATCTTGAAAAGTTAGGTATCAGAGGTGGCAAGTTTCTACCAAACTTCTTAATTTGGTTCCACTGTTTACTTTCTCTGGTACCCCATAGCCCAATGATGGTGAGCCTTTTTGCTATATGATGCCAAAGTAATATATAAAGTAATATATAAAGTGTGAAGTCGTGCCAGCAATCTTCGGGTGCAATAGTAACAACATAATTAGTCTAATAAGACATTTGCTGATGTACGTACATTTTTGGACAGTTCTTTAATTCTTGGCTCATATGTGGTTGTTTTTAGAGTGACACACACATCACTCACTTCATCTGTAAGACGGTTTCTGGCATACAATTTTATACATTTCAGGACTGAGAATAATTGTTCTCAATAATATTATGTTGAACTAAAGAATGATAATATAGCAAGAGCTTAGTGTTTCATTGTTTTGAAACAACTGGGTAAGCCCATCCAAGTATTTAAAATCTCATTTTCAGCTCTATACTTTTTTCTGTATCTAACTCAGGGGTTCCCAAACTTTTACCACCAAGGACCCCTAAATATTAATTCCGTACGGACATAGACCCCCCACAAAAAAAATTATGAATTCAGTTACAAACTATAGTATATTTCATAAACATAGATAGCTTTTAAATTAATGTAAAATTAAACATTCTACGCTCATTAAACCAGTTTAATAAACACTGAATGTCTAGTGTGAAATGGAAATTTATTTTAATATAGTTAATGTTACTATTTTTCCAAAAGCTTAGAGACCCACTGGAAGCTTCCTACAGACCCCTGGGGGTCTGTACAGACCACTTTGGGAATCCCTGATTCTAACTCATGCTCCAGTGCCTCTAATTGTTTTCTCAAGTCAGTGAATTTGGCTTTTTAAACTGAACTTTCCTGAAATGAAATTCAACTATCTGCATCATTTATTAAAACAAAAATATTTCACTGAATGAGTTAAGAGTTGATAGGTACTATCTACTGGTGCCAGCCAGAATCTCAATTGCTGGGTGTCAATGGTTTGCCATCACTGCATACATAGCCTTATGGGCCTGTCACGCCAACCAGACTACAAAATCTGCAAGCTTCTCATGCAACACTCCCATTTCTAAAAACATTCCTTTCAAATTGCAAAATCTCTGGCAATAGCTATAAAAGATTTTCACATAATATTTTGAAGTTTCACATTAATGCACTTTGGGAAAAAAATTCTAACTTTAAATAATGGGAAATATCATCAGCTTCACTTTAAAAAAGGCCTGCAACAAATTCATTACCAGTACCATCCTTGCAGGCCTTTTTTAAAATGAAGCTGATATTTCCCATTATTTAAAGGTAGAATTTTTTTTCCAAAGTGCATTAATGTGAAATTTTTTTATAGCTATTGCCAGAGATTTTGCAATTTGAAAGGAATGTCTTTAGAAATGGGAGTGTTGCATGAGAAGTTCGCAAATTTTGCACATTAGGAAATCTGAGCAGATTGTGAAATTGGGACACCAACCTTTTGTCAGAATTGGTTTGCCCAGTACCATATCTATCCACAAGCCAAATTAAGAAGTTCAGCAAAAATTCACCAGATCTGTTGTGTCACTTTTTGAGCTATAGTAGTTACAGATCTGGTTGAGTCACCTTTTACTTTTAGATTAATAGTATAATTAGATGGAATATCTATAATTTTTTCCTTGTTGTCTATGGGATTTGGAGTCACATCATGGATACTTTGGAGTCATTTCACTACTCTTTATAGAATGTACAGTATGCATCATTTCTGCTAAACTTCTCACACAAAGAAAAAATTAAAATACAGGCATACCCTGCACAACACACATTCATTCAATGCTGATAAAACCTTGACACCATTCCCCGAACAGCAATGCTTCAGATTCACTTTTGCATGTTTTTGTAGCAAACATTTTTTACAAAAAAAATTTCTCTGCAGATTATTATTTACTATTTAAATAAAAATTTTAAAAATAAATAAATTTTTTTTAACATTGAATTGAACAAAGTTAATTTTAAAAATAAGCGTGATTTTAAAAAATATAGAAAATATCAACATATTTTTCCCAAAATTAAACATCATTATACAATGGTAAATAGGGAACAGCTTTTATCTGTTTGGCTTGAAGATTGTAATAAAAAAAATTTTGCATAGCGAGATGACAATTCATTTGAAAGTGCTAACGTATGAAGAAACTAGTACTATCCTGTTATTGCAGACCCCAGATTTTTTACCAAAAATATCACAAGTTAACCTAACCAATTGTCAAGGGAATACACAGTTGACCTAACAGGAAATCACTGGTTTTTCTGTTATTATTATTAATAATCTTTTAAAATCTCATTATGGACATACAAGAAATACAGTTAGGTCAACTGTATGCCCTTGACAATTGGTTAGGTTAAGTTGTGATATTTTTAGCAAAAAGTCTGGGGTCTGGGATAACAGGAAAGTACCAAGAAACTTTTACTGTTGCTAACTGCGGTCTCACGGATGGTTTGACAGATTAAAAAAGATCATCATAATGAGTGCCCTTAAAAATTAAACATTCGTAACTAAATTGTTTGCAGTTGTTTCACAATTAAAACTAGTTCATTTTTACAGAAAAAGACTGTTTTTCAGATTTTTCTTTATCATTGACATCTGAGAATGAAACACTTTATTTCACATTGATTACATTCCCCAATCAACGCTGATTCACATAATGTGGTACTTTCCACGGATGAATTAACTGTGTTAATCGGGGTATTGCTGTATGTTTATTTGCTTTTTTAATTTAAGCTAATTTGGCTATATAAGAAAATTCCTAGTTTGTCCCAGAATCTCGAGTTTTCCCTTTTTCAGTAAAGATTCAGTAGAATACATCCACCCAAACTAGTCATGAAAATAGGTTTTTCTGGTGTATTTCATGCTGTTTCAATTGAATCTGACCTTCATTTGTGGTGCAAATGCACCATTATGGAGATAACCCCATCCCGCAACTACCAACAATTTGGATATCCTGTAAGTGGGCAGGGCTTTCAAGAAGAGGGAAATTGTGGGCTAAAAAGGCCAGAATCAATTGAAACAGCATGAAATACACCAGAAAAACCTATTTTCATCAGTAATATTCACAGCAAAAGTAACCTAGCCTAACCTTTTGTTAGTTAGAGTTTTGTCAGTAATATTCATAGCAAAGTAAA
Source organism: Bathynomus jamesi (assembly GCA_023014485.1). Lineage (NCBI taxonomy): Eukaryota > Metazoa > Arthropoda > Malacostraca > Isopoda > Cirolanidae > Bathynomus > Bathynomus jamesi. Next base: position 188,677 of record JAJOZX010001379.1, on the reverse strand, counting down.
GTAACCTAACCTAGGCCTAGTTGGAAATAGATGGCAGGAGGTGGGGAGTGACAGGTTTGACTAGTGAATAATGGCGCCAAAATTTAATAATTTTGAAAATAAATCTGTTAATAAATAGGAATTTCCGCCAAAATTAGTATAGAATTTGTATTCTTGTTTTTGGTTAATATGTTTTAAATGACATGGGCTGGACCTGTAAAACAAAATAACTTTTTATGAGGTAATTTTAGTCACTTTATTCAAATTTGTCACTCCTTTTTTGTGCAAATGCATATTAATGGTGAAAATTATACTAATAATATATGTATACACCAGTATATAAACACACTCATTTTTGGTCCGAGTATAATTTTGTGCTATTTGTATAGGGAAATAGTGATAATGTCATTTTCTATGCACCATTCACACGTCTTTCAGTCTGAACATAGCAGATCAGTTTTGTATGATGTTGTGCAAAGGGTGAGAGTTGTCCTACCTTACAGCAATTAAACGTTTTAGCCATAATGATCAGGCGTCATTAATGTTTTTCAAGGAACACGGGGTTCTCCCAACATCCAGACAGTGCCCAAAGTGTGGTAATCTGTGTTATTATCACGAACATTATCAGGCATTTTACTGTAACCAGCAGAAAACTAATCCCAAAAATAAGCGCGTTGTTCTGCATAACTTCATAGCGAGTATACATACAGGAACCTGATAATTCAAGGTTAGTTTATCTATTAGGCCTTATATCTTTCCTTAAAATACATTTTTCTAGTGTATTTTGGTGTGCTTTGTTCAAATATAACCTTCATTTCCTGCGCAAATGTAAAGAAATAAGAATTTGTTTACATTATTTCGAAGTCATATTTCGTCATATCATGAACGAACTTTAGGTTATTAGCGGGGGTCAAGGGGGCTCCACCCCCTTGTTAGCATTAGGTTTGGTTTAGTTTAGTTAGGTAGGTTAGGTTTAGTTAGTTTTCATAATTTTTGGTTAATATATTGCTATTCACATGACCAGAAATGAAGAAATATGACTGAAGTAATGTACAAATAATCATATTGCTGGGTCATTCCATGTCAACTCAGCCACAAAATGGCACTTTTTGCACTCACCCCTTTCAATTTTGCTCATACTTGGCACAATAGCAGATATACATGCCAAACTTAAATTCCCAAATTATTAGAGCTGACTGACCTTTGGTTACTGAGATACAAGGTCACAAAGTTGTGACATTTTGACCTTTTTTGCGTTAAATGACTATTTTCAAAACGGTGTAACTAAAAAACTATTAAAGCTAGAGCATTGATTTTGGTCTCATTTTAAAGCTCTTTAGTAGCCCCTTGTTTATTGTCTCTTGTTAAATATCTCTACTGTGAAAAATAAAAAAATCCCTTCAAAAGTTGACCTTTGACCTTGAATAAAAAAAAAATACCTTCTCCTAAAAAATTCAATTTTTTTACATTAATACCTTGAGTCATGTACAACAAAATCCCAAGAAGCTGTAAGTGGCTGATAACTAGTTCAATGTATAAAAAATAAATGAAGTTGGCATCATTCTTCAATTTTAGATTTTTTTTGTCAGTTCATTTATTTAAAAGTTCTGTTCTGATATAGTGTCAGTGAAGACTTAGTTCAACTTAACATTATTAGTTCAAAAACCTTTTTGTGACCTGTGCCAAAAGAAGTCTTTTAAAAGACAACCAGGGTTAAACCCCTCGACAGCCCCAAATCTACTGGAGTAGCGCTGATCCAAAGGCCCAACTAGTATATAAGTACTGTCAACTTTACAGAGTTGACTCCTGACTTCAAGTTAAAGTTAATTTATTTTTACTAAATACATGTATAAAAATTTATTTAATAATTCATTAATTGTTCATTGTTTTCTTTTCAGGATTTTCTTTGTGCTTTTGTGATTTCAGAGTACAAACATGGAACATTTAAAACTGAAACAGAAGTGTGCTGATCCTTTGCTGCGTCACAAAGGTCAGTGTCGAAAGAAGAGTTTGAGAATTGTACCACAGGAACTTGTAAATAAGTTTCCCGATCTGCACTTAACACTACATCACAGACTTTGTAAGCAGTGTAGAGAACATCTTGAGTCCTTGCCTGAGAAAGGAATAGGCACTTTGAATTCAGACATAAATGATGATTCTTCTTGTAGTAGTGAACCACCTGAAGATCTTGAGAAAATTGAAAATGTTGACAATAGTGATGCATCAACTTCAGAGCAAAACCATGAGATGTGTACTTTGAATGCTTCTTTTGTTTCAATTGGTGAATCACCCATAAAAAAGAGAAAGCTTGTAGAGCAAAAGTCATATGGAGCTAAAAAACTAAGCAAGGTGACAGAGACAGTTAAGAAGAGAATGGAAACAGTTGCAGGAAAAGAGATTTCTGACTCACAATTTAAGGAGCCATCTGGAGATGTAGACTGTTTAGAAATAATAAATCAACTCAAGGAAAAATTCAAAAATGAAAATACTAAAAGAAGTGATAAAATAAAAATCCTCACTGTATTGCCCAAAAGTTGGAGCATTAGGAAAATTGCTTCAGAATTTAACACAACAAGGCATACAGCATCTATTGCTAAAAAAATAGTTGAAGAAAAAGGTGTCCTTTCAGACCCAAATCCAAAGGGTGGGAAAAGAATTAAACAGGATACTGTTGACGCTATTAAAGCATTTTATCTTTCAGAAGACATCAGTAGAACAATGCCAGGAAAGAAAGACTATTGTAGTATCATTGACAATGAAAGAGGAAGGATACATTTGCAAAAGCATCTTTTACTTTGCAATTTAAAAGAAGCCTATCATATTTTCAAAGAAAGAAATCCTTTGGTTAAGGTGGGATTCAGTAAATTTGCAGAATTGCGTCCAAAGCAGTGTGTTATTGCTGGAGCAACAGGAACTCACTCAGTATGTGTCTGTACAATTCATCAGAATGCCAAACTTATGTTTGTAGGAGCTGAATTAGAAAAACTAACTGCAAATGATGACACACCTATTAAGAATGTACGTCATTGTGTTGCCTTTATGGAATGCAATCCTGCCTCACAGAAATGCTGCCTCAGACAATGTGAACAATGTGGAGATCCATCAGATTTAAAAAACAGACTACTGGACATATTTACAAACAACTTCATTGATATCATAAATTTTAAAAAGTGGACCAATACAGATCGGTCAAATCTTGAATCAGTAGAACTGAATACAGATGAATATATTGACCAATTCTGTAACCAACTGAAAGAATACCAGATACATGACTTCAAGACAAAGATGCAAGCAACTTATTACCGTGAAACAAAAATGTCTTTGAAAGATGGTGAGGTCCTTGCTGTGTGTGATTTTGCTGAAAATTATTCCTTTATTCTTCAAGATGAGGTTCAGAGCTTTCACTGGAACAATGAGATGGCTACTCTACATCCATTTGTTATTTACTATAAAAAGGAAGATGAGATTGCTCACCTTAGCTTTGTTATTATTTCAGAGTGTAACATCCATAACACAGTTGCTGTACATTTGTTTCAAAAGCATCTGATAAAATTCCTAAAAGATAATATCTCATCCATCGGTTCCATCCACAAAATAATTTACTTTTCAGATGGGTGTGCAGGACAGTATAAGAACTGCAAAAACTTTTTGAATCTTTGCCATCACAGAGATGATTTTGGAATTGAGGCAGAATGGAATTTTTTTGCAACAAGTCATGGAAAGGGACCCTGTGATGGTGTTGGAGGCACAGTTAAGAGATTAGCTGCAAAAGCTAGTCTACAACGACCTTATGATGAACAGATCCTTACTGCAGAACAGTTATATACATTTGCAAGTGAAAATATTGTAAATATAAAATGTCATTTTTCAACCAATAAAGAGCATGAAGAGGAAAGCCAACTTCTCCAAGAAAGACACTCAACTGCAAGGACTATTGCTGGTACACAGAAATTACACCATTTACAGCCAGTTTCATTGACTTCTCTTAAGGTTAAACATTATTCATTATCAGATTATTCAAATATTGAGAAAGTTACTGAAAAGGAAGAAGTTGTGACTGAGGAGAAAATACATGGTTTTGTTACTGCTGCATATGATGGCCATTGGTGGGTGGCATATGTGCTGGAAAAGATACCAGAGAATAGAGAAGTAAAAGTCACATTCCTTCATCCTCATGGCCCAAACCCATCATTTGTGTATCCTGGTCGACCAGATGAATTAATCTTACCATATTCAGATATTCTAACACAAGTTGAGGCATCTACTACTAATGGACGAACATACAGGATTTGCAAAGAAGTTACTTTGAAGGCATCCAAAGCTTTGGCAGATCTACAGCACAGAAAGGTAAGAATTCAAAATTAAAATGGTCATGTAACTATATATACACTGCATACATTTTAAGTTGTGATAAATGGAAATCAATGAGCACTATACCTATACATATTGTATGTACATTTTAATATGTTACTTGTATTTGTTAATTAGGTAGCTATCTAGGTATACATTAAAAATTGTTTTCTCTTCTAGAAATCACAATAAATTGGGTGGCCCACAAGAATCTTGTCAACTACTGAAAACCATCACATACATGCACAACATACAGGTGAGGTGGGTAAAGAACAAATATTTAAAAATAAGCATTTGCTTGTTTGTAGAAGGCTGCAGATAGTATGTAGATATGGGTTGTATTTGTAAGAGATTGAGCTGACCTTAGACAAAAATGGTTACTGACATACAAGGTCACAAAGTCATGACTTTTTGACAATTTTTGTATAAAATGACTTTTTTCAAAATGTTGCTTGAATTCATTATTTTTTATACATTGAACTAGTTATCAGCCACTTACAGCTTCTTGGGATTTTGTTGTACATGACTCAAGGTATTAATGTAAAAAAATTGAATTTTTTAGGAAGGTATTTTTTTTTTATTCAAGGTCAAAGGTCAACTTTTGAAGGGATTTTTTTATTTTTCACAGTAGAGATATTTAACAAGAGACAATAAACAAGGGGCTACTAAAGAGCTTTAAAATGAGACCAAAATCAATGCTCTAGCTTTAATAGTTTTTTAGTTACACCGTTTTGAAAATAGTCATTTAACACAAAAAAGGTCAAAATGTCACAACTTTGTGACCTTGTATCTCAGTAACCAAAGGTCAGTCAGCTCTAATAATTTGGGAATTTAAGTTTGGCATGTATATCTGCTATTGTGCCAAGTATGAGCAAAATTGAAAGGGGTGAGTGTTTTAGGTGGCTGACTTGACATGGAATGACCCTGCTTTCCATTTGCGCAGGAAATGAAGGTTATATTTGAACAGAGCACACCAAAATACACTAGAAAAATATTATTTTTTTATTTCAACTTCAGGCCATGTCATTTGCGACAATTACCCTTGTTTTCTTTCACTCTATCTCACTATAAATATCAATATAGAGTTTCGTGGATTTTGAAAATAAATATCTTGATAAATAGGAATTTCCACCAAACTTAGTAGAGAATAAAGTGGTATGACTAATTACCACACTGGACCTCATCAGACCACACCAGGACAAAATAATAATAATATACTCATCAAAATAAATAATAAAGCAATGTTATGCGCATTAGATGTATTTTCATCTGATTATTAGTATAAATTTTGGCAAATTTTATGAGTCTACAGTAGCTATCTGATCTCTTATCCTGTGTACAACTTCTTGATGGGTGTTTATAGAATAATAGAGGTTGAAACGTGATACAATACTAAATTATGTAGAATAGGGTGCATTAAACGCCCCCATGATTTTCAAAAAGTTGTTGGATTTTAATGTCTATTCCCTCAAATGTTACACTTGTTGGTAGAAGTATGTATGCAAAAAGTAAATCAAATCGGAGGTGGTCCTGGGTGGCCACCGGCCACTTTTATATATTTAGTAGTGATGCACCAAATATTCGGCAAATATTTGGTATTACTTATAATACTAATATACAAATATTCGGTATTACTATACTTACATTGATTGAAAGTTGAAAATGTATAAAACACAACGCCAATGTCACTACTCCAACTTTGCTCGTTTCCGCAAATTTGGCCTCGCTTTGCGGTCACATTCAACCACTTGAAGAAGATTTTGGAAGTGGTCTTCTCCTCTTGCAGCTGAGACAAAATCAGTTGTGAGCTTTACTGCTCTCTCCGCAGGGTCATTCACAACATTTAACCCATCCACAATGGACTTGGCTGCCTTGAAGTGGTCATTGTTCTGCCAATTGTCAACATCCTCTGTTAGGAAGGTCATATCCAGGTGAAGAAGGTTCACTGTAAACCACGAGTCCTCGTTCACAAGATCAGCCAGGGTTGTCGCTTCTGTAATTTTTGGAAATGACGGTTTGCCATATCCAGAACCGTAGCGGTGTTTTGGAGTGCTTGGCATTTCATCTGGTTGTATGGCCAGTAACACATCTGCAAGGGCACGACGCTCTTTTTGAGGTACTGCATTGCTGAACAGTGCCAAAACAACCAGTTCTGGGGTTAAATACCACAAATGTCTATCAAAGGCTTTCACAGCGCTGACTGAAATGATTGAGTTGACAGCTTTATAGTTGAGCAGAGTCTTGTATAAGCACAAATCAAACCATGGGGTATTTGAAGCAGACTGACATATGAGCCACCAATCACAATAAATATAAACAACAAAAACAAACTCCTTCAGTTTTTCCTGTTGATGTTGTGTTGTTACAGTTCCTCGAGGTAGTACAGAAATTTGCTCTTCAAGTAGGCATATTTTGATGGAATAAAGAATCTTTGACATCCACCTTGCTTTATGCATGGCCCCAGGTCTGTGGAGTGTTCCTTGTTTTGTGACATCATCATCGAGGACTACCTGGCAGAGTTGTGCCATTTCCTTGTAGTCTTCCCTACAGTATGAAGCGCTTGTGCGGATTGTGCTTAAAACCTTGTTTTTGCAGGATAAAAGCAGTTGTTGTGCATCGTCATTGTACATTGAAATGTCAATTTTGGTTAAACTTTCATCCTTTTCATGCGATATGCGTTCCCAATTCTTCTGGAATCTTTGGAACAAAGATGCTTCTGGAGACTTTGATGTCTCAATTTTGAGAGCGTCAAACACATGATCCAGGATTACCTCTCCAACATGATGGCGAAATGCACACCACAGAAGAGCACGGTCCAGTTTTGATTGAATGGTAACACAGGCAGCTGTAACGTGTCCAGTGTTTGATGCTGTTGTGCCAAAACATAAGTTGACAACTGACTGTTTGCACTTCCATGAATGTAGAAACGTGTAAGTGTGCTCGGCAATGATGTCACCTGATGACATATCACTTCCACGAGGATATCTAGCCACTCCCAGTAGCTTTACATCAGTGGCATTCCCAACCAACACTGGCAATCTTTCTTCCTTGCCATTCTTGTTTGTGAGCGTATGCATCTGCTTGCCATCCCAGTGAAGTGTTGCAGCTGTTGGGGCGATCCAATTTTCTCGAATATCTTTGGCGATAGCACTTGTTATTGATCGTCGAGCCTTATCAGCAGTTGAATACGACTTGGCCACACGACGTGGATCACCTCCTGCCAATTGAATTACAGCTTCGGTGAGCACAGCCTGTTGAACAGGAGTTATGTTTAGTCGAGTAGCAACAGACACGACTGAAGGCCTTTTCAGAATATCATGAGGAATAAAGGCAGACGTACCTGCATATGTTGATCTGTGGTGACTACGCTTCCTTTGAAGCTCTGGAATCGCCTCTTCTTCAGTTTCTTCCAAGCTATCTGCAGAGGCACTATCATCAGAGCATACAGAACTTTTCATCTCTTGTACACTGGATGATTCATGACGTTCTCGTTTTGAAGCTTCCGCTAAGATGCGTTTTTCTTTTCTACGATCTTTATCAGCTTTCTTCTTGTCAACACTACCAAATGAGGCTACTCTGTCAGATTTCATTGACTCTAAAAATGCTCTATCTTCCTCATTCTTAATGTTTGTCATTGCATCTTTTGTCCATACACCAAAGGTCTTATCAAGACGTTCATTCATGGATTGCAACTTAGCCAAAGTGTTTGGAGATTCTCTGCGAGAAACAGGTATTTGACGCAATTTGTTATTGTCATTAAGGTCAAGTATTAGTTTGCAGCATTGATGGTCTGAAAGCATAGGAATATTTGCTTTAGTGTAGAATGTTTTCAGCTGGATAAGGACTATGCTGGCAGATTTCCATTTGAGTGGCTGTGTTGTTTGCCTTCACATATTTCTTTCTGGATGTGCCACATCACGCATCGAAGAACTGCCGGCAAGTTGGGAGGCGGACTCCTGTCAATGTACCATCTCCTTCTGTAAGAGCATTGCCAAGACCAAAAATGGCACTTGCTAATCTGGTCTTCTTAGCTTCCATTGTTACAGCTTCCATTGTTTCTGAAAGACAATAAAGGATATTATTAGACTATAAGTGAAGTTTCATTTATGGTACATGTTTTATGTAAATCACCCCTTTAGGGTGCATCAAACGCCCTTAGGTTCTTGGATTTTAATGTCTATTCTCTCAAATGTTATGTAAATCACCCCTTAGCAACTCTATATTAAAAGAAACAATGTAAGTAGTCAACTGGTTGGTAAATAAAAAAAATAGATATTTTTACATAGCGCGGCCCCCGAAAATTGCTGCGAAAATATAAAAGTGACCGGTGGCCACCCAGGACCACCTCCGATTTAATTAATTTTTGGCATACACACTTCTAGCAACAAGTGTAACATTTGAGAGAATAGACATTAAAATCCAAGAACCTAAGGGCGTTTGATGCACCCTAATGTAGAACCAAGTTTTATATATATACTGTATATATATTTGATGATTGTTAGGTTAAATCATAATATTTTCGTTAGTTTTAATGAAAATATCACGACTGAACCTAACTAATATTGTATCATGTTTCAACCTCTATTATTCTATAAACACCCATCAAGAAGTTGTACATGGGATCAGAGATCAGATAGCTGCTATAGACTTGTAAAATTTGCCAAAATTTATACTCATAATCAGATGAAAATACATCTAATGCATATAACATTGCTTTATTATTGATAGTATAGGTATTATTAATATTTTGTCCTGGTGCAGTCTGATGAGATCCAGTGTGGTAATTAGACAGACCTGAATAAAGTATTCTTTTTTTTTTTCACTCTATCTCAATGTATAAATATCAATATAGAGTTTGGGGCAATCTTTCATTGGTAGAATCACAGTTTAGCATCCTAAAAATTTTTTTTTGCCAATATCCTATTTTTATACCAAATTATTCAACCAACCAGTTAGATCAACTGTACGCCCTTAACAAAATTTTGGTTAGGTTAAGTAATCATATTTTTGTTTAAACTAACAAATATCAAGACTTAAACTACCGGTAACAAAAATATCAAGACTTAACCTAACCAATTGTCAAGGGCGTTCAGTTGACCTAACCAGGTAGTCAATTAACCTAATTAACATAAACAAGTAATTTGAAAGTGTTGGAGTGCCATTTATTTTTGGTTGGTTGAATAATTTGGGATGCCAAAATAAGATATTGGGGTGGGCGGAAGGGTGAGGCAGGGGGGATGGGTGTGGTAATGGGGAGGGGTGGGGGTAATGGGGAGGGGTGGGGGTAATGGGGGAGTGGGTTAGCCCCCAAGTTGTATGAATGGTGAGGAGGTTTTGGGAGATACCAGATTCAGAAATGTTGACACAATGTGAAGCTCAAAATTTTCACAGCTGGGTTCTTTTTTTGTAGTTTAGCCTGTCTAACCATCAGCGAAGCGACAGGAATAATAATAAATATATTTTATAATGATCCTATCCTTTTTTATACTAACAGTGTTCAAGGTATCATTCCTGACTTAATAAGCTTGCTCTTCTCCTACGTTGTCGTTCTCTTGCCAATCGTCTTCTTATTTCTGCAGCAGTCTCCATTTTTGTGGTTCATGTATATTTTGCCGTCATTCTTGACAGCACGGGTACACTAGTAATAATATAAATACACTAATTTTTGGTCCGATGAGTATAATCTTGGGCTATTTTTTTCGCTACTCTGCGACTTAGTTTGTTTTCCTGTTCTGGCTATTTTTTTTTTCTAATTGGATTCAGTTTTGTGGTGTTTGTGATAGAATTATGACGTGTCATTCATGTGGTTTCGACTTTGAGAACTTGATTCATCATGTGCCCTAGATGAAGACAAAGTATTGGATGTTTTTATCAATTATGGCGTTATTCTCTCATCCTTAACTTGCCTGAAATGTGACAGTGAGCGTCTAATACGAAAAGATCAGAAGATGTTTAGGTGAAATAACCAATATTAACCTGTTAGGTTAATTGAATGCCTGGTTAGGTTAATTGAATGCCTGGTTATGCTAATTGAATGCCCGGTTAGGTCAACTGTACGCCCTTGATGATTGGTTAGGTTGTCATGATATTAAGCAAAATTTCGAAAAATACCATAGAGACAAAGTTGTTTCTCTCATTAAAATATGTTGATTGCATGTGTCGCATAGTAAAAAAAAATGAAGTTAGAAAATTACGAAAAACATATATTTTTGGGGATGAATCTAGGAAATTTTGAGTTGGTAACCCTACTATTGTATCGTTCATTCACTTCAGTTTGAAAATGGCTTCGGTCTGTAACGGATGTGTAGTGACGCTAGTAGAGCTCGCATGGTGTTTCCCCTTAAATTAGTAGTGTGTCCAATTTGTATAATTTAGGTCTCGGGGGTACGGGGGCAGAGCCCCCATAAAGATCACATATCACAAATTGATCGGTATAGGGTTTTATATTTTTTAGGTTAGTTAGGTTACTTTTTCCATGAAACCTAGGTTTTTCTCATGGTTTTTGATGTGTTTCATGACACGTGTTTTTTCCTCCAAAACATGCTAAAACCATTGGTTTCCTATTGTTTAGGATAAATCTGACCATTGCTATTACGGTAAATTATTGCTTGTGCTGTGTTCCCCCACCCAAAACCCCCGGTTCCCACGGTGGTCCCCCCAGAGTGTAGTAGTAGTTAGGGGGTTGAAATCACTTCAAGCAATAATTTACTGTAATGGTGATGGTCACATTCATCCTAAACAATAGGAAACCAATGGTTTTAGCATGTTTTGGTAGAAAAAACACAAAAATTGAGGTGGCACCCCTATTCTGAACCATTACCATGTTTTGTTCGAATATGACCTTCATTTCTTGTGCAAATGAACAGAAATACAGTTGTCATTGCATGGCCCAAACACGTATTTCTGTTCATTTGCACAAGAAATGAAGGTTATATTTGAACAGAGCACACCAAAATACACTAGAAAAATATATTTTTGAATTCAACTTCAGGCCATGTCATTTTCTGCATAATGACCCCCCCTTTTTCTAACTGATCTAAAATATCTTCAAAACTACCAACTGAATTGCATCAATTTAAATTTTTTAGGGTTAATATGAGTTTTATTGTACTCAGAATATCAAAAGCAAATATAATTATAAAATATTAAAGCATAATTTTCTCATCATTTTCATATAAGTCACTATGCTCGCAGATGCGTCCTTACCAAATTATGTAGATTTGAATATTATGACATTTTTGCAACATTTTTTTTCCACCCTCCCAATATTGGTTGGTGACGTCATGAAAATATGATATATGAGCTAGGCTTAGGCTATTTTTATGCTACTCTGCGACTTAATTAGTTGGATATTTTCTGTTCTGGCTATTTTTGTTTTTGTAATTGAATTCAGTTTGGTTGTGTTTGTGATAGAATTATGATGTGCTGTTCGTGTGGTTTCTGACTTTGAGAACTTGATTTGTTATGTGCCCTAGATGAAGAGAAAGCATTGGATGTTTTTATCAATTACGGCGTTATTCTCTCATCCTTAACTTGCCCGAAATGTGACAGTGAGTGCCTAATACGAAAAGATCAGAAGATATTTAGGTGAAATAACCAATATTAACCAGTTAGGCCAACTGAATGCCCTTGATGATTGGTTAGGTTAAGTAATGATATTTTTGTTAGTTTTAGGTTACTATTTCCACTTATGTTAGTTTTAGGGTTAGGTTAGGTAAGGTTAGGTTAATACCAAAATACATTTTTCTATTAATATTTGATGCGTTTTGCTTAGATTTTGACCTCCATTTCCCTTGAAAATGAGCCAAACTTCAAAGTACTATAACTTTGTTGGATCTCATTTCTGAGGGAAATGGAGGTCAGATTTGAACAAATCACATCAAATACTACTAGAAAAATGTATTTTGGTGTGTAAAATGACTGAGTTACTCAATATACATAATTACCTTTTTTAGTTAGGCTTAAGAACATAAGAAATTTTTATAGTGGGCACACTAGGGGCCACTTTGGCCCATCAAGGTGGCTCCACTATGTAAAAACTGCTTGTACATTGGCAACAACCAATTTTTACAAAACTAATTAAGTATCAATTTAAAACTAATTAATTATCAATTTAAAACTAAAGATAGAATCTCTGGATCCAGAGGATCAGTCATAATAGGCTACTATCCACAAATATGTTACACACTATATCTATTTATAACTGACATGCAATATCAGATCCAAAGAATCCAGTCAATTTCCTTATGGTACCCATCAATACCAGTACCGTGCCAACCAAAAATAAGTCACAGTCCATATCAATTGCGGACTAAGTCACAATTTATATCCATATACATTACAATATATATACTTAGGAGGAAAAGTGTAGGTGTGGCTGTAAAGACTATACAGTAGGGTGGCTCATTTTTACACTTTTTTCAATATTTTATTCGGGGTAGTGCGGAAAAGTTGCGATTTGGAGAGAAAATAAAGTGTGTAAATTTTTTTTGATCTACGTCAATACCTTCCAGTGGCGGCGAGTCCTTAAAAATCGAACAATAGGCCTAAAAACACAAAAATTTTATATAATTTTATATAATTTTTATATAATGTTCATTGTTCAATGACTGCTATTAATTTATTCAAGCCTATAATAGTGTTCTTAGGGTTGTTTGCACAGAAATATACCGGAATTAACATTTGTATAACATCTTGTTAAAACTTGCTTTAAATCAATATTTTGGATATTTTAACGGCTAAGACGCCACCGGAAGTTATTAACAGATTGTGCTGAAATTTTTATTATTTATTTTGTAAGTCTTTAAAACCATTTTCCAATCTACCCCGTTAGGCCTATTTTTCGATTTTTAAGGACTCGCCGCCACCGGAAGGTATTGACGTAGATCAAAAAAATTTTACACTTTATTTGCTCTCCAAATCGCAACTTTTCCGCACTACCCCCAATCAAATATTGAAAAAAGTGTAAAAACGAGCCACCCTACTATACAGTAATGTAGAAATGTGTGTGCACCCATTTTGGGTCTCCCATTTAAAGGTGTTTGTGGGGCAAGTGAAGATCAGAGTTTTTCAATACCTCACAGTACTATGGGGGGGCACTGCTCAGCAGAGGAATCTCTTTAAATAGGGTGTGTAAGGACAGAGAGTATCCCCTAACCCAAGATGCTGCCTCCCTATATCCCACAACACCTGTGTTGAGCTGTGGGATCTATCACCCAAATGCACACAAGGCCAAAAATAAGATCAACTTCTTTTTTTGACCACTGAGGTAAAATATGAATAGAAACAAAGTTGTAGATCTGCTTAAAAGCCTTAAAATAGTGTTTAAATGGTCTCTGTAAGTGCAATAAGAGCCGAGATATTTCATGTTGAAATATGGTATGACCTTGGAAATTTACTTTTTTTTTACAAAATTCAAAGCGCCATATATATCTCCAGAACCATATGAGCCAGAGTATTGAAACAAGTCTCATTCTGTTTCTCTCACTGAGACCCACAAGTGTGCCAACCTTCAAAAAAATCGGCGATGGTCACGTTTTTTTTTGCAATTGAACTGACCTGTGTTCAAAATCAGTGAAAACTTATCTTTTTAGTACTTACTGTACTGCATTGTATACATCCCATCTATGGTGGAACTATACAAAAACTGCTACCTATAAATAAACTCTCTGTTGCTTATAATAATATTTTTCATATACTATGTAGGGAACCAAAATGGTGCAGTACTAGTTTTATGTTTACTACACGTAATCTACCTACCAGCCAAATGTTAATCCGGAAGAATATATATATAATTTCATTACTAGAGTCCAAAACAGCTTGAATGTGTTATTGTACAATGTCCTGTCTTCAGATACTGTGTACCTCTCACCTATATGGCAGCCTTGGTTCAGACAACTGTTGGTTTACAATCTCATATTTTTATAATATAGCAAAGATTATATATGCATATTGTATGTTGGGTTAAATGGCTATGCTGGCCTTATTTTTTGTACTTGTATGTTAAATGGCTATGTTGGCCTTATTTTTGTATTACATTCAGTATATAATACGTAAGATTGTACTTGTATCATTAGGCCTGTTCAAAAATCAACTTTTTCTTATTTTCATAGGTTTCTGTACATTTTCCCATGCTTTTTGACCTGAAAAAGCCGAAAATCACAACTATTTTGACCTAGGATGTTGGGAAGCATTGCCGCATGGAGCTTTAAATTTTCTGCCTTGAAATCGGCCAAAGCGCCAATTCCGGGGTCCCTTGAATTATGTTTTGCACTTTAACTTTTGATCTAAACAAGATAGAGCAACAAATTAGGTATCAAATGAAAGAGCATAAAATTAATAAATAATAATAATAATAATAATAATAATAATAAATAAATAATAATTATTAATAATAATAATAATTATCTATCATTTTTCAGGAAACAACAGAAACTCAATCAGAATCTAGAAAACCATCTACAAGTTACAACTTCATAATGGCATTAAGCAAGGAGCTGAGGGCGCTCCGTGGGCGCACAGTTGATATCTCAGAACCTCCACGTACTGTCCACAGGCAGGTGTCAACTGGGCCATCTACCAGATCTCTCACTGAAACTTTCCTGGTTGGATACCCTTCAGCTTTTATCAGTGGTTCTCAGCTTCCCACCAACAGACAGGCGTTCCAGTATTTCCTTAATCTTCAGAATTTACCGGAAAATGCAGGGAGGCCCATGGTTCAAGACCTTGCATATGAAACAGTTGAATCTATCATCCCATTCTGGCAGATGGCTAGGATCAAGACAATGACCAAGTACAACGCAATGAAGCTCTTCATGAAACTACATGAGAAACATCGTGCTCTGGTGAAAAGCAAAGGAAGAGCAAGTAACCCTGGAGGAAAAAGAGGAGCATTTGTGCTGGAATTAGACAGCCTGTTCGATATAGGAGCTCCAGATGCAATCCAGGAAATACAGAACAACAGACTGTTATCCAGAGAGAAGAAAGATGAGGATATCAGGTTCTACAAAGATCAAAAGACTGAGAGGAAAGGTCATATGTCTGGTCATGACAAGATTTTTGAGAGAAGATCCCTGCAGCAAGCAGCGAGGAATGAAAGACTGCAGCATAGACAAGAACAAGGTAAAACTAATTACTTTGAACGTTACAAAAAGTTTTAAGTTTTACTCCATTGCGATATTTAGCATGTACTTAATAATTACTGTCTTAACATGTTGTACTATTTTACAGCTGCAGCAGAACAAGAGGCAGTTGTTCATGTGGATGACATTACCTGGGGTGACTCAACTGACAATGACGCTAACACAGAGGACATGGATTACCATCAGCCTCGTCCTGGATGTTCTCACCATCAAGACACTGTGACTAGTGTGACTTTGATGTTTTCAAGGAAGGTCATGGAATGTGATGTCATCTGCAATACAGCTGATCGTCTTGGTTTATCAGACAATCAAGTTACTGCCATGGTTTCTGCCACCTTGAAAGCTGGAGGGGCTGATCTGGATAACTTCGTCATCTCAACCTCAACAACACGTCGCAACAGAATGCTGTCCAGGTATAATATCAGCCAGTCACATGTCCAAGTTTTGTGAAAAAAAAAACACAGTACGCTGCCTTACACTGGGATGGAAAGTTGCTCAAAGATGTCTTGGGCAGTGAACCTGGAAGTACCTCAGAGACTTTAGCTGTGCTAGTGTCTGGTCCACCTTCATACACTGAAGGAAAGTTATTGGGAGTACCTGTCATCGACAATTCTTCTGGCACAGCTCAGGCTGAGGCTTCAATGGATTTACTGGAGACATGGGAACTTACGGATAATGTTACTGCCCTTGTTTTTGACACTACATCCAGTAACAGTGGAGTTCACAGAGGAGCTGCCAAACTGCTAGAGAAAATGCTGAACAAAAAGGTGTTTTATCTGGCCTGTCGACATCACATCCTGGAAATCCTAGTAGGAGCAGTTGGGAGAAGCTGTTTGGGAAGGTGAAGGGGCCAGATAATCCCTGGTTTGAGCATCTGAAGGATGTTTGGACAGACTTGTCCAAGGAAAACCCAAAGATGCTGGCTATCAACAGCAAATGGCTGAAGGAAAAGAAGAACAGTGAAGAAATACTCCAAGACATTCTAACAGCAGAAAGGCTTCCAAGAGCCGACTACAGGGAAATGGCTGAACTGACAGTCATTGTTCTTGGAGGAACGCCTCCTCGAGGTATTCACTGGAGGCGCCATTCATCAGGCCAGATGGATGGCCAGAAACCTGTACTCCATGAAAATGCTGATGTTTGCAGATCAACTTGAGTACGATGAAGACACTGTATCAAAGCTGGAAAGACTCAACACCTTCCTTGCGCTGTTCTACACTCCTGTATGGATGATGTCAATGTCTGCTGCAGATGCTCCCATGAATGATCTAAGTCTAATCCAGGACATGTTGAAGTACAAGAAAACTGACCCAGAGCTTGCTGATGCAGTACTTAATAAGATGGAAAACCACAAATGGTACCTGACGCAGGAAGTCGTGCCATTTGCCCTGTTGAGCAGTAGATTGAGTGACACATTGAAGCACGACATTGCTGCCCAGTTACATGCCACTGAGAAGCCAGACAGCTTCAGAACAGGAAAGCCTCTATTCCAGAGAGTCACAGCTAAGACCACCCTGGTTGATCTCATTGGCCCAGAATCACATTTCCTGCTGGACACACTGAACATTGGATCCGAGTAGCTTCTGGAACCTGTCACGTCTTGGCCACAGAATGAGGACTACAGAAAAGCGTTGGACTATGTTAAGAATCTGAAAGCGGTGAATGACATTGCTGAACGTGGTGTCAAGATGATGAGCGACTTTGCAAATGTCATAACAACAGATGCCAAGCAAAGGGACTATCTCCTTCAAGCTGTGGAGTTCAACAGACGCCGCTTTGACAGCTTCAAGAAACAAACTCTCAACAACTGACTGTGTAAATGTCATTATGAAATTAATCATCATGTAATACTTTCACTTCTTGATCGATTAGACTTGTGACAAAATGTTAATCTCAAATTTGTGTCATGAATAAGGCGCCTTGTCTGCCTTGAGTGTGAGAAAACAAATTTTGTGATATTTCTGAAATCTTTGTATGTACCAATGTGCCATTTCTTGTTCCAAGACTATCATAATTATATAAGTTAGAAAGAGGATTAAAAACACTTTAATTTGGTGCCTATTTTGTTGCTCTATCTTGTTTAGATAAAAAGTTAGTGCAAAACATGATTCAAGGGACCCCGGAACTGGTGCTTTTGGCCGATTTCAAGGCAGAAAACTTAAAGCTCCATGCGGCAATGCTTCCCAACAACCTAGGTCAAAATGGTTGTGATTTTCGGCCTTTTCAGGTCAAAAAGCATGGGAAAAAGTACAGAAACCTATGAAAATAAGAAAAAGTTGATTTTTGAACATGGCTATTGTATCATGTTAGGTTAAATGGCTATGGATTGTGAATGATCCACAACAAAGATGTTTTGTTTGTTGTATAATTAATAATTTAAAATGTAATTTCCATAAAATCATATCCGAACTCAGCTTCCCATAATTCATCCCCATTTTTATTAAACTCTCTTATTTTCATAATTTTTCCGATTTCTTCATTAAGCTACAATTATTTTAAGAACATAAGAAATTTTTACAGTGGGCACACCAGGGGCCACTTCGGCCCATCAAGGTGGCTCCACTATGTAAAAACTGCCTGCACATTGGCAATAACCAACTTTTACAAAACCAATCAAGTATCAATTTAAAACTAATCAATTATCAATCCAAAACCAAAGATAGAATCTCTGGATCCAGAGGATCAGTCATAATAGGCTACCATCCACAAATATGTTACACACTATATCTATTTATAACTGACATGCAAATATATCAGATCCAAAGAATCCAGTCAATTTCATTATGGTACCCATCAATACCAGTACCATGCCAACCAAAAATAAGTCACGGTCCATATCAATTGCGGACCAAGTCACAATTTACATCCATATACATTACAATATATATACTTAAGAGGAAAAGTGTAGGTGTGGCTGTAAAGACTGTACAGTAATGTAGAAATGTGTGTGTGCACCCATTTTGGGTCTCCCATTTAAAGGTGTTTGTGGGGCAAGTGAAGATCATGAGTTTTTCAATACCTCACAGTACTATGGGGGGCACCGCTCGGCAGAGGAATCTCTTTAAATAGGGTGTGTAAGGACAGAGTATCCCCTAACCCAAGATGCTGCCTCCCTATATCCCACAACACCTGTGTTGAGCTGTGGGATCTATCACCCAAATGCACATAATATATATGAAATAAACTAGTACCATTCATGCAATAAAATGGGCTTAAACACCATCACCAGATGTCCCTTGCAGACATCAAACTATCCAACCTTCTTTTGAAAGAATCAAGCGTATCTGAAGTCACCACTTCTTCTGTCAGACTGTTCCAAAACTTAATTACTCTGTTTGTAAAACTATGTTTTCTTAAATTTGTTCTACATCTTCGCTTAAATAATTTCATACTATGACCTCTAGTCTGATTATTGTGATCTTTAATGAAAAGAGACTCAAAATCTATCTTATCCAACCCTTTTATCATTTTATACACCTCTATCATATCACCCTTTAACCTCCTCCTTTTTAATGAGAACATGCTTAGATACGCCAGTCTTTCCTTATATGTCAATTGTCTTAGAGATGGGATCATTCTTGTTGCTCGTTTCTGTACTTTTTCCAGTTTTTCAATATCTTGTATCAAATAGGGACTATTAAATTGAATGCAGTATTCGAGGAGGGGTCTCACATATGAAATGTATAGTTGCTTTATAATCAGTGTTGGGCACTAAAGCGTTAATCCGATAACAGTTAATTAATGGTTAACTTTTTTTAATGGACTATTAACGGAAGTTAATTTCCATTTATCGTTATCAGACCAGTTAACTTCCGATAACTCGATATTTAGTCTGTTAAAGTCCATTAACACGTTAACTGCGAGGAATCATTCACGGAAGATCACCGCTCCGCAAATGAATTCAAACTGCCATAACTTCAGTCTGCCAATTCCGTCCTCTGCTGCAGTGGAATGGCTCTTCTCTCTCAGCAAGGAGCCAAGGACATCCTGAGGCCCAAGAGGTCAAGACTGGCAGTTGGGCCTAACTTTGAGAAGTTGGTCTTTGAGAAGTTGGTCTTTCTGAAGGGCAACCAGCACATTGTGTCAGTCTTTAATAAATGTGCCTAAAATTTAATTTTACCTTTCAGTTCCCGCCATAATAATTCTCTGGTAAATTAAAATTTAGTTAATGGTTAGTGGTTACAAGGGTTTCAAAACATGTAATCAGTACATTTTTTATTAAAAATAAAAAAAAAGTTATTAAGCAAAAAAGTTGCAAAACTTGATAAAAATACAGTTAAATACTTATTTACTGTTGGATTTTGCATAAATAAACATTTTCTATGGGTTTTAAAGCTTTTTTCCTTGATTTTTTTAAATGTTAGTAAAGAAATAGTTATCATTAACGGATTATCATTAACTTCCATTAAGTTTGTAGTAAAATTATCGGAGTTAAAAATTGGGGTTAACGGATTATCATTATCAAAGTTAACTTTTTGGTTAACAGTGTCCACCACTGTTTATAATATTGGGTGATTTGTATTCAATGTGTCTCTGCATGAGATTGAGTCTAGCATTTGCTTTATTTCTGATTACCATACAGTGATTTGAGGGTTTAAGTTCATTTGTCACAGTGACACCAAAGTCTTTCTCTTTATCATCATTTTTAATCTAAATTCCATTCATATTGTATTCAAATTCTGGATTTTTTGGCCCAATATGCATAACCTTGCACTTATCAACATTAAATTTCATCTCCCACTTATCTGCCCAGGCTGTTACTCTGTCTAAGTCTTTTTGTATTGTCATTGCTCCTGCTACTGACTTAACATTATGGCCTAATTTTGTATCATCAGCAAATTTTGAGGTTTTACATGATAGGCCCTTCTCTAGATCATTTATATAGACAACAAAAAGCAGGTCCCAGAACAGACCCCTGTGGGACTCCGCTCAATACAGGTCTCCAAGTAGACTTATTTCCATTTAGATGAACTCTGTTTTCTATTTCTCAGCCATTCTTCTATCCAATCAGCTATATGACCTCTTATACCATGGGCTCTAACTTTTACCAACAATCTTGCATGAGGAACAGTATCAAATGCCTTTGCAAAATCTAAGTATACTATATCTACTGGCTCTTTTTGTCCAAATGCAATAGGACTCCATCATAAAATTCAATCAAGTTGGTTAGACAGGACCTTCCATTTCGAAAGCCATGCTGGCTATCATTTATAAGGTTGCACTCTTCAAGGAACTCAGTAACTTTACCTCTAATGATACTTTCGAGTAATTTGCAAATAATGGAGGTGAGGCTGATGGGTCTGTAGTTTTTTGCCAAGTTTCTATTTCCTTTTTTAAAGATTGGAGCCACATTTGCTTTCTTCCAATCCTCTGGAATTTCAGTACATATTAATGATTTATTAAAAATAATTTCTAGTGCCTGTGCTATATTCTTTTTGGCAGCTTTTATGACTATTGGATGCATTTCATCTGGCCCTGGAGATTTTTCCATTTTTAATTTATCTATTGCTTTTAAGATATCTAGTTTTGTTACCCTTAATTCATTTATTTCTCTATCTTGTCCTGGTAGTATAAGATCAGGAATATTATTTAAATTTTCATTTGTGAATACTGATGAGAAGTATTTGTTTAGTTCTTCAGTTATTTCAAGATCATTAGATCTATAGTTTTATCATCTATATGGAGGGGGCCAATTTTCTTTTTCACTCTACTTTTCAAATTGAAGTGACTGAAAAACTTCTTCAGCTTGTTTTTTGAATTCTTGGCTAGGCTTTTTTCCAGGTCTCGTTTGCTATCTCTAATTACTTTCTTGCAAATGCTTCTTTTACTTTTATATATTTCGGAGTCTATGCCATTTTTAGTTCTTTTGAATTTATGAAATGCTTTTGTTTTTTCTCTGATTGCTCTTTTTACATTGCAGTTTATCCAAGGTTGTATTTTATTTTTTCCAGTTCTGATTTTACACTGTGGGATATGCTTCCTTTGTATGTTCATTATTATACTTTTAAATTTTTCCCACCTACTAGTTACTGTCTGTTCAGGCTGTAGAATATCTGTCCAATTTATTAGACACAGATCATTTACTAGTCCATTTATATTTCCTCTTAAAATCTGGAACTTCTACTTTATTTTTACTAGGTCTTGAATTACAAACAATATTAAACTGAAGGATACAATGATCACCTGAACCTAGTGTTTCTGAAACCGAGATATCCTGGAAGGTATCTGGATTATTTGTTAGAATTAAATCTAGAATGGTATCGGCCCTGGTTGGCTCCTTTACTAACTGGGTTAAACCATTCTCAATTATACAGTCTAAGAATCTTTTTTTTCTGGTGTTTGTAATATTTCCCAGTCTATATGCCTATAATTGAAATCTCCAACAATAATAATATTGCTTGTCATTGCTTTATTTATTTCATCAATAAGTTGATTTTCTACATACTTATTTTCTTCTCTACTTTTGGGGATTCCTCCAACTGAACATCCCTCAGGTGGTCTATAAATACCCCCTATCCTGATTTTCCTAGCATTTTTATGCCCAATATCTATCCATACAGATTCAACTATTTCCTCTTTAACGGAGGTAACTTCAACTGGATTCAGATTTGTCTTGGCATAAATAAATACTCCGCCACCCTCTGAATATTTACGTTCATAATAAAAAAGTTCATAGCCATCAATTTCATAAGTAATGGTATTATCTCTTTCACTAAATAGACTATTTGGTATCGTACTGAATTTTGTCCAAGTTTCAGTGACAATCATAACATCAGGATTCAATACCTATGTATGCCTTGAATTCATTTATTTTATCTCGGATACTTCTTGCATTTAGAACATAAATTTTTATGGTGGGCACACTAGGGGCCACTTCAGCCCATCGAGGTAGCTCCACTATATAAAAACTACCTGTACATTGGCAACAACCAATTTTTACAAAACTAATTAATTTTCAATTTAAAACTAATTAATTATCAATTTAAAACTAAAGATAGAATCTCTGGATCCAGAGGATCAGTCATAATAGGCTACTATCCACAAATATGTTACACTCTACATCTATTTATAACTGACGTGCAAATATATATAACATTTCTATCCTGGGCTCATTACATTACATTTGGAAAAAAATTATACAACTCCTATTTATTATTAGGACCAACAATCCACCAAGTGGATTTTGGAAACAGGTGCAAAAATAACAGCTTCCCTCAGGGCCCAAACATCACTTTCTGAGGCTTGGTACACAATCGGCCTCCAGGTTTAAAACAGGTCATTCACGCATATTTTTACCGAAATAAATGCAGTACACCCAGATCAGATCGGAATTAATAGACATATCATTGACAAAATGCGGTATAGAAAAAGGTTTAAGACACTTCCTTAATTAGGCCCCACCGGGCCCCTTGGCTGCCCGAGACCCAGTAAACTTTACCCTTTTAAATCCTTCATGTTTGGGTCCTGGTTCTCATACCTAGTTGGCTATAAGCTTATTACTTGGTTTGTGTATATTCATGCAGACAAAAAATAAACAAATATATATAAAATATAATAAAACCTTGTGCTCAGCATTTTCAAATTGGGCCATTTTATCTACAGAAATTTACACGAATCATAAAATTTGAGTTAATATTTGAATTTGGTAGTAGCTTAATATTATTTGCATAATCTTATTCTTAATGTTATATGTAAAACATTCACAATATGTATTTTTCTTGTAATTCCTTTTTCAAAAACTATTAATACATTTTCTCGAAATTCTGTTGACAGTACGAACGCTTCCGTAACTTCCACTCCATATTTTCAGATGTTGAGGAACTATTCCATTTAAGGCTAAGGTAAGTGCATGGAATAAATTCCAAAACAATTCAAGGATCATATTTTTAAAAAGTAAACAAATCTCCCTCCAGTATGAAATGACTCAAAACAAATGTAGTTTATTTTTATTAACAAAACATGATTTTGATTTTATTCAGACGAGGTTTTCTTAAAAAATAAATAAGAATTAAATGACCTAAACATTCTGTTAAAATCAAGCAGCATATCCATTAAATGGAATTCCTTTCAAAAAAAAATTATATATACAGTATGTTCATATACATACGAATTCCCTGAACAGAGTTCTTAAGAATTTTGTCCTTTTTCCAAGAACAGCGTGCACCAACGGAAACGAATCTATTATCTTGGGTGTAAATAGGGCATTTGGAGTTCACACTTTACAGATTAGTGTTCCAGTTATTTTTTTTCTTCCGCGTATCAAATTAACGCAACAAAATGCACTAGCCTACATTTATGACTTAGAAGTTATAGTTTCAGATGCTTCACATTATTATTTTACCATTTGAGAGGATTTAAGGATATATACAGTATATGACGCGTTCGGTGGAGAAGGGGCGAACGCCACAAAATTCGAAAAATGAGTTTTTTGTCGTATAATTATCCTTTAAAACCTTTGCTTTACCTATGCAAAAAATTAGATGTTAGTCTGCACTCTTTCATGGTAAAATTTAGGTTTTAATGTATCTCAGAGAAATTCACTCCGCATCATTGCTTCACATTGAACACATCTATCTACTTTCTGGTCACTCGACAATGCCCTGTGATGCTCAATTTGGCCAAATTGAACAAAATATAAAAAATAATTACAGCAATATTATTTACACCAAAAAAGATTATGTTACGGCCATAACTACAGCCGTTTCGCAGCGCTTCCTAGTTGTAGAAATGAAACAGGCTGATTTTCTCGATTTTGACGTCCTAAAAACGTGCATTGTCATTAGGAAATCAACAACAACTAAATTTACAGATGCAAGAAAGTTAATATTTGACTTTCAACACAAAGAAGGCTACGTAATATCTACTGCATACCGGACAACCCCAGATAATAGCCATCCCGTCAGACTGCAGAAAGGGAAAAAATCCTACAGTGTCAGTTTATTCAATCTAGCCCAGCAGACACTGCAACCAAAGTATTCCCAATTGCTGCCAATAACTAAGGAAAAAATAAAAGATCTCAAAGAATTATCAGACCTAATGCCTGCAACTGCAGTGAACTATTATACAAGATTGTTAAAGGAACTGGAAGAAACCGAAACAGTTGAAGCAGGTAATACAACATTCGACGAAGAGGACCAAATAATGGATTACACCAGTTAACATCAGAAGCTATCACTAAATAATATTGTAAAATTTCTTGGCGTTTTATTATATCGACATATTACACAACAATATTTTACTCAAATATGTGTTCAAATTCATACAACATTTCAATAAACCGGAAAAATACAAAGGTTTAAAGTTTACAAACTTTAACTGCATTTTGTGGCATAATTCGAAAATGTTGCGTTCGCCCCTTCTCCACCGAACGCGTCATATAGCCTACTTACTTTTCTGGATGTTAATAAGCTCATTCTAAATACTCATAAAACTAAAGTGACCATATTTTTAGGAGCAAAGAGCGGGACATTTTTCTATTTTTGGAGTTATAAACTAAAATTACTATATTTTCAGGAGCCCAAAACAGGACACCTCTCTACCTCTATATATATATATATATATATATATATATATATATATATATATATATAACCACGAAGGGAAAAGAAACACAGAGTGGTGCTCAAACACTTTTGTCTAATGCAGGGGTTCCCAAATTGTGTTCCGCGGAACACTTCTCACGGTATACAAGTGTTCCGCGGAACACCAATTTGGGAACCCCTGGTCTAATGACATCCTCAGGAACACTAGAGTGAAAAGAGAGTTCAGGTCTTCAGGACTATATATAGGTTAAAAAAAAAAAATATATATATATATATATACAGTATATATATATAGTAAGTATAGAAGTAAAAATTGTGGGAGGAGCAAACACATTTGTACGGAAAACTAACAATTTTAGCACTTTGTCCGAAATTCAACATAAGCTCAAATTGCTTGTTTACAACCAATTTTTTTATAGTTATTGTCTGAATGATACATAGGTCACAAAAGAATAAAGGAATAAAAAAAAATTGGAAAAAAATTACAACATGATACCTAAATGATATATAAAGAAATATAAGCATAATATATATATATATATATATATACAACAATAAATTGCAAAATAAAATTGTAAGAGAAGAATACAAATTTATAAGGAAAAAATCTTTTTTTTTACCAAAGGTTTAGCAACCTGAGCACTTGAGCGTTTGAGCACCACTCTGTTTCTTTTCCCTTCGTGATTTTATTAATCCTAAATATTTTTCACGTGTTACTTTCGTGAAATAATTTTCATATATATATGAAAATTATTTCACGAAAGTAACACGTGAAAAATATTTATGATGAATAAAACCACGAAGGAAAGGAAACACAGAATGGTGCTCAAGCGCTTTCGTTTAATGATATCCTCAGGAACACTGAAGTACATAAAGAGTTACAGCCTATATATAGATTACAGAAAAAAAAAATATATATATATATCAACGTAAAGAACGACGCTTTGTATAGGAGAATTATCCTCGCAAGATGAGAGCGAAAGAACGAAACAAATGAAAAAATGTAAAGGAATTACAGCATTTGTTTGGGTGAGGCCTGTGGTGTAGTGGTTATCATATCTGACCGGCAATCGGAAGATCCCGGGTTCGATTCCCGGGTGGGTACCTCATTTTTTCATTTGTTTCGTTCTTTCGCTCTCATCTTGCGCGGATAATTCTCCTATACAAAGCGTCGTTCTTTACGTTAATTATACTGCGTGTTTGCAGTTATAATGTACTATATATATATATATATATATATATATATATATATATATACAATAAACGGAGAAATAAAATTAAAGGATTGTGAGAGGGGCATACAAATTTGTAAGGAAAAACCCGGGCAGTATAAATTTGTATATTTTTTTATCTATAACATTGGTTGGAAACAATTCATTTAATCTTGTGCTAAAAATCGATAGTTTTTCCTTACAAATTTGTATGCCCCTCTCACAATCCTTTAATTTTATTTCTCCGTTTATTGTATATATATATATATATATATATATATATATTATATATATATTTATTTATTTTTTTTTTTTTAAGTTCAGGAAGAACCGATTCGCCGCTATTTAAAAGGGCATATCTCAGCGGAAAAACAAAGAAAAAGGGAGAGGAAAGACAGAGGAAAAAGAAAGGGTGGAGGGGACAGTCGAAGTGGAAAAAGACCAAGGATGACAAGGACTGCAGGGTCGAGCCCCATCATCCTTGGGTGCTAGGGCCGGGAGGGCGCACGTGAAACCTCCAGGAAGTTGAGTGACCCAGAGCTGGGCACTTGCGGTTTTTTTTGCGGTACCGCAGTACCGCAAAAAAAACCGCAAGTGCCCAGCTCTGCCCGGGGCCGGGCAGGAACAAGCACGTACAAACGAGCACAAAGAGCACTCAAGGGCACGAGCTTAGAACCCCCTTGCGGGGATATATATATATATATATATATATATATATATATATATATATATATATATATATATATATATACAGGGTGTTTCAGGAGGCGAGTTCAATACTTCGGGAGGTGATTGTATCGGTTATTGTGAGAAAAAAAGTTCATATGAATATGTATCTAATTCTGAATGGTTACGGAGATAGAGCTGTTTGAATCTACAAATACAAAAGCATTGTTAATGGTAATCAAGAAAGGTAAACCAATTACTGTTTCTAACATTTAATGTTTAAACATTGGCATTTTGAATGGTATCAGATACAGAAATGACAAATTTGTTACAGTTTACAATACGTTTTCGAAAATCCCACCTTCAACCTCAATGCACTTTGCAACTCGTGTGCGAAGATCGCGTGTTGTTCGCCCGAGTTGATCTTGACGTTCCTTTATGCGGGCAGCAGCATCCAAAATGCGCGCGAGCAATTCGTCTTGTGTATCCACCTTTCTTTTGTAAACTTGACTTTTCATCCACCCCCACAAACAATAATCTAACGGAGAAAGGTCTGGAGACCTTGGTAGCCATTGAATGGGACCACCGCGGCCGATCCATCGACCAGGGAAAGTTTGATTTAGGTATTGCATCATCAGACGGGTAGAATGTGGAGGAGCTCCGTCATGCTGAAAGTACATACCAGCGCGTGTAGCCAAAGGAACATTTTCCAATAGTCCTGGCAATTCATTTTGCAGAAATTCTAGGTAACTTTGTCCTGTAAGACGATTCTCTAAAGTAATAAAGTAATAGGGCCAATCAGCTGATCATCGATGATACCGCACCACACATTAGCAGAGAAGCGATGTTGAAAATTTGTTTCCACAGTGGCATTTGGATTTTCGTCTGACCACCGATGAGAGTTACGGGTGTTGTTGATACCGTCACGGGTGAAAGTAGCTTCATCGGTGAACAGTATTAATCGAAGCAATCGGCGATTAGCACTTACCCAATGACAAAATTCCAGTCGCATGGCAGCGTCTCCTGGTTGAAGGTGTTATACACGCTGTACATGATGTGGATGCAAGCCTTCCTCACGTAATTTTCGCCATACTCTTGTGTGTGGTACACCGAGACGTGTAGAAATTTTTCGTGAGCTAGTAGTAGGACTACACTCTACCAACTGAAGAATGTTTTCCACTTCATCCACATCTTGTTGACCTTCACGTTCAGATGAAGCATGAGCGCTGGGAAGTGTACCAATCTCACGCAATGTGTTGAAAACCCTTGTAAACACTCTTCGATCGGGAATTCTGCGGTTCGGAAACCGTCGACAGTATTCTGCAACAACAGCTGTTGCACTTCCATCGCAAAAACCGTAGACATACACCATATCTGCATATTCAGCATGTGTGAACTTGTGTGGCATTCTTAACACTACTTCAAACACCAAACAATGCCACTCACAACGGTCAGCTGTCGATTGGCTTATGTTACATGCTTACATTACAGCTTACATGGTTCAAGCTTATAGGGGAGGGAAGGGGGAGGAAGAGCTGCGCGCGCATCAGATTCAAACAGCTCTATCTCCGTAACCATTCAGAATTAGACACATGTTCAGATGAACTTTTTTTCTCACAATGACCGATACTATCACCTCCCGAAGTATTGACCTTTCCTCCTGAAACACCCTGTATATATATATATATATATACATATATATATATATATATATATACAGGGTGTCCGAGAATTATCTGTACAATTTTTGGCTGTTATTAAAAGTCAACCATAACCATGAAGTGTAGAAATTCCAGTGTTGTCCCATTTTACAGAGAATCTCATTAAGTTTTTTCTGATACCAAGTTTTGACAGGTTTTTAGAAATTCAATTCCGTGTGTCCGAAAATTATCTGTACAATTTCATCTTTTAATAAAATTCTTGATAACACACGTAAAATTCTTAAACAAGATTATTTAGAATCTGTATTTTCAAAGTTTCTTTTATTAAAGTAACGTTGTTACAAACATTCGATATGTGCACCATCAGTGATTCGCAAAACATCCACTCGATAATCCAAATGTTGCCATGTACGCTGCAGCATATCCACATCAATTCGCTCAATAGCAGCTGTGATTCTTGCTTTTAAATCATCAATGTCTGTCACCCACGTATTGTACACAAGATCTTTGACGAATCCCCAAAGAAAGAAATCACAGGGTGTGATGTCGGGAGATCTAGCCGGCCAATGAATTGCACCTCCACGGCCAATCCACCTGTTTGGGAATGTCTCATTCAGGGACTTACGGACGATCAAGGCCCAATGTGGCGGTGCGCCATCTTGCTGAAAAATGATGCGTGGATGCAGTGCTTCCAATTGCGGATAGACAAAGTGTTGCAACATGTCCAGGTAGGTATTGGAGGTCATTGTTGATTTACCGAAGAAAAATGGTCCAATCACGCGATCATGTAACAGGCCACACCACACAATAACTTTAGGACTGTCTCTGATGTGCTCTTCTATGCAATGTGGATTTTGTGACCCCCATATGCGCACATTTTGTTTGTTTACCTTGCCTGAAACATGAAAAGTTGCCTCGTCCGAAAACATGATTCTTGCCAAGAACGCATTGTCCTGGTCGACTCTGTCAAGCAGCGTCATTGCAAATTCTTTACGGGAGACCTTATCTTCTTGCGTAATCTGTTGCAAGATTTGCAACTTATAAGGATGCAACTTCAAACGTTTACGCAAGACATCATGCACTGTCGAACGAGGTATCTGTAACTCTCGTGATGCAATTCTTGTCGACTTGCGTGGACTGCGAACAAAAGCCTCTCGAATGCGCTCGACATTTTCAAAAGACGTTCGAGGCCGCCCTGCTCCTTTCTTATGCTCTACACTTCCAGTTTCCTTACTCTTGATGGAGGGTTTCTGTTGTAATTAGTTCTAAACCTTCGTTGAACTTGTGTATCTGATTTTGTTTCGATAAACCATTCAACACACTGTGCTTTCTCCTGTGGACTCATTAAGGATGAGGGGTGTGTATGAATATCTGAAAAAGAAAAAAACTTGTCAAAACTTGTTATCAGAATAAACTTAATGCGTTTCTCTGTAAAATGGGACAATGGGACAACACTGGAATTTCTACACTTCATGGTTGACTTTTCATAACAGCCAAAAATTGTACAGATAATTCTCGGACACTCTCTATATATATATATTTTTTTTTTCTGTAACCTGTATATAGGCTGTAACTCTTTATGTACTTCAGTGTTCCTGAGGATGTCATTAGACGAAAGCGCTTGAGCACCATTCTGTGTTTCCTTTCCTTCGTGGTTTTATTCATTATATATATATATATATATATATATATATATATATATATATATATGGGACACAATTATTACTTCACTGCTTGTATTTTCCTCTTGAGTATATAATTATGAAAAAAATTAACTCAACTGAGAATGGCTTATATTTATGACATACCAATACACAATATTATCGTACTTGCTTTTCAATTCCTATACTTTTCAGTAGATGAAATCTTCTGAAGTAACTCCGGAGTTGATTTCAACAGAGTGTAGAACTCCATACAGGTTTGATTGAAGTTTATTTTAGTTAAAAGTAAAGCTTTTAGAGTTGAGACTTTCAGTTATGCTTTCTCAGATGTCCACGACTCCACGTCTTATTCATTTGAGAAAAAGCACGTTCAGTCGAAGCATTAGTTTCTGGAAGACAGAGTATGAACTGAACTAATGCTGACATTCGTTGATGATTGACATCTCTGGCCTTGAAATGAGTGAATACTTCCACCCAGCGCTGGTCTGTTGATAATTTAGATGCATTCCACTCTGCTACTTTCTCATCACTAATGTACTTTGCAAAACACGTGAACTCATAAAATAATTCAGTGTCAAATTTGGGGTCAAATAGTTGTTTTTCAGCAGCAAAATCCATTGTTTTCTCAACAACTGACCACTTTGGGACTTGTTTTAATAAAGCCCACTGCATACACTCAACGTTTGGCAAGTGACCCAACCACTGATCCAAGTACTTAACACTAATATTTTCTTTACAGATAAGGAATCATTAGAATCAATCAACCCATCTTGTTCAAGTTCGTTTACAAGACTCCTGACTGAGAGTGGCACAAACACATTATCTTTCTTTGATTGCAAATTATCCTTTAGATCGGAAATTGCACTCATCACTTCCACAACTGATATATGTTCACCCTCAATCTTTAAAACCACTTGGTGAAAGGTGGTTGCTTGACAGTGCACAAAGTTGAGCCAGATCTCTGATTGTGGGTTTTCAAAAAAGTTCTTCAGTATCAGTGGACACTTACTTTGGCTCAGAAAGTATGATCTTAGACCAGGAAACAACTTGAGTATTCTTTCAACTGCAGGCATTAATGCCAACCACCTTCTTTTACTATATCCCAGTAACTGTTTATATTCAATGTCCACAAAATCACAAAACTCTTTCGGTTCTTCTACTCGAATAGTATAGATGTAGAAATATGAATATATTTTTACAACCACTGTTTCCACATCAATTGGCAGACAGTCACTGGCAGACTGAACAGCATTATGTAGCTACAATATGTGCAAAACAACCAACCCCAATTAGTTCTCTACCAATGTAGTCATTTAGCTTCCTGAAAATGTTACTCACTCCTTTTCTTACAGCACCACCAAAATTACAGTTAGTGTTATCAGCACAGAAAGCAACTAATTTTCTGCCCAGGTCATGCTCTTCAATAATATCAGTTAAATATTTCACCACAATATCTGAGGTTTCTCCAGGCTGAGATTTAAAGTCAATAAGCTTCACTTGAGCACCTTCATATGGCTGAAAGAAGCGAATTAAAACAGGAAACAGCTTGATGTTTCCATAGTTGCTTGCATCAGTTAGCAATGTTATGCAATGAGCATCCTTTAATTGTTTTTTAATTCTGTTTCAGCATATGGTGCAAATACATTTGAAACAATCGCTTCGCACTTTGTTCTGGCGTATGAAAATTTTTGTTCAAAGCATGTTTTCAAAATTTTTGTTGCACAGTCAGTAGATCTGAAGCTTTGATTTTCCCTGACTGTATGGTATGCCCACAAACCCTCAGCAGCAGCTACTTCTAAATCCTTATCACTAGGCGTCACACTTTTAAAATAATCACTCACTATCTTACTAGATGAAGCACCGATATCAACCGATTTGTGTCTTTTTGAGCCAAGATGCTTAGTAATATCATTAATCCCACCATGTCCAATGCTGAAGTCACTTCTACATTTCTCACACCGTACATCACTTTCTGTTGTTGTTTTTGTAATAAATGGATATTTAGACTGCAGATGTGCATTAAATGTACACTTTCTTTTAGTTTTAGACATTTTGTGTTGTCAAACTAGGCCTACAACCTTACGTACGATACAATTAATAACTTTCCTTATCCTTCAAACGAAAAAGTTTAACCTAGTTGCAAAAGAAAAAAAAAGGATGCAGGGATAAAAATGAATTAAGGTTATTAATTAAGCGAACATAAAAACATAAAAGCGTTACACTACAACACAACTTTACACAGAGGCCGCTAATGAAACACTGAAACGCTAGTCGGGAATCACGGCACTGCCGCACGGCGACATGTATCGTACCAGTTCAGTTTGCAAGTTAGTATTCAGATTTGGAATTTGGAATGTGGCATAATTCTATTAATTCATAAAGGACATCTAATGTCTAATGTAACAGTAATTTTAATAAAGCGGGACATTTATGAAAATTTGCTCCAAATGCGGGACATTTTTGGGACATTTTGAAAAGAGGGACACGTCATAAATTTGGGACTGTCCCGCCCAAAATCGGGACTCTTGTCACCTTACATAAAACATACTTTATGATTCTTAGCAACAAAAGAAGTGTGCATCTTGACACTCTGAATGTTGGCGAATTCGTTATAAAAGAATGTAAAGTAAGTAACGAATAAAGCAAAAAACTTCACTTTTTTCTACGTGAAGGCCAAAATATGATAATAAAGGATAATAAAGGAACAAGCCTGTGTCTACAGCATTCCCTGTAAAAGTTGTGATTTAGTATACGTGGGAGAAACTGGAAGAAATATTGAAACCCGTATTAAAGAACGCAAATCTGCCTTCAGAAGTTGTAATACTAATAATGCCATTTTTTATCACGCCAGCCAAAATAATCATGTTATAGATTGGGAATCAAGTAAGGTACTTTATAAATGTAATAATTATGTCAAAAGAAAAATAATAGAATCTGTATGTATAAAACAAGTAGATAATTTTAATTTGAGCGAAGGTACTTATAAGTTGGACCCTTTAATGAGATTCTTGGTTAAAAAAAATCCCTTATGGAGTCGGGTGAACGGGTTCTAACCTAAGTGTGAACTTCTTAAAGGTCTCTGGATTGTTTCCTTACTCGCTTTTGGTTCATTCGTTTTTTTTTTTCTCGGTAAAATGTAAATGGAATAATAAACGTAAATGTAAATGTAATAATGGAGGTAATAAATGTGGAAATAAATATAAATACAATAAATGTAATAATAAAGGTAATAAAATAAATGTAATAATTAGTGTAAAGGTAATAATAACACTGGTCAACACTCATTTTATTGCCAATCATATTAGAGTGATTTTGGGGTAACTTTGTGGTGCTGATTCCGAATATGACATCGGTTTTGCTAGATTGGCTCTAATTTATGAGATAATTGGTACCCCATTGAAACACGTAAAAATGCAAAAAAATTAATGTTCAGGCGGAGCCTACTTACAAATCGCATTGAAATTGTCTCAAATCATACAAAAGTAAATACATTCAAATACATAATGGCATTTTATTCGGTCTCACCATCTAGAATGTTCCGGTAGTTTCCCATATGCACGCGTTATGGTTACGTTTCCTATTAATTGAGGGTATTCATTATCTCAAGAACTAGAGCCAAATCGGTAAAACTACTTTCATTTTGGAATTCAGCAACCCCAAAAAACCCTAAATTCGTACGAATTTCCTTGGCAACGAAAAAAAAAAGTTTTTTTGTTGACCTGTGTAATAAATGTAAATGCAATAATAAATGCAGTAATTATGTCAAAATAATAGAAACTGTATGTATAGAACAAGAAGATAGTTTTAATTTGTGCGAATGTACTTATAAGCGGGACCCTTTAATAAAAAATGTTCTTCTGGGTTGGGGGAAACGGGATCTAGCCTAGGTGCGAATTTCGTAATGGTCTCTGGATTGTTTCCTTCTTGCCTTTTTCATTCGTTTTTCGGTTTATAATTTCTGTATAATAAACAACAATGTAATAATCAATGTAATAATAAATTTATAATTTCTGTAATAAATAATAATGCAATATTAAATGTAATAAGTTTAATAGTAAATGTAATAATTATGTAAAAAAAAATAATAGAATCTGTATGTATAGAACAAGAAGATAGTTTTAAATATGTGCAAATGTACTTATAAGCGGGTCCCTTTAATAAAAATGCCCTTCCAGTGTCGGGAGAACGGGATCTAACCTAGGTGCGAATTTCTTAATGGTCCCTGGACTGTTTTCCCTCTTGTTTTTGGTTCATTCGTTTTTCTGTATCCACCCGAAGAGGATACCAGTGGGTATCGAAACTGTTGTGGAAATAAACTCTGTCTATTAGAATGGGTTTTTATTATCGTAAGTAACGAAATTTTCAGGTGAAAAGTGCTAGATAAGAACTCGCAGGGGAAGTATTGGTGAATCTAGCCCCCGCGTTTTGGGGCGGCCAAATCTAGCGCAACTCAAGCTAACCCTAACCCATCTCACCAACAATAAATATCATTAGTTTATCAGTAGCAAGGTCAAGCTTGTCACTCCACCTTAAACCTACAGTTTAACGTGGCATCCGAATCACGACCCACAAGCAGCCCAGCGTCTTAACCACTAGGCTACCCAGGGTACCCATTTATCTGCCAACCAATTTATTTACTGTGTGGAAGGATGAACAGCTGGGTTTTGCTGCACGCCGCCTGCCGTCACTAGGTCTCGAGCCCGGAGCTGATGGATTTGTTAGAAAATCTAGAAGAGGAAGAACCATTGTTGTCCCAAGGCGATATGATGACTAAGCTGATTGATACAGCATTGCTTGTATATATATATCCATCTCATAATTGTAAGGTTAGTGAAAAATTCACTTAATTTAGAGCTAGCATTTTGGGGCTCTTGTGGCATTGTTTGGGCACTCTTGTGGCATAATTTTTTGGGGCGCTGCGCGTCTTTTCCACTCGTTTGTGGAATGCCGTACTTACAGGGTGTGGTCTTATAGAGAGCTCTCTTGCAATTCAGTTTGGTTGTTTAGATACAAGATTGTTACATCGTGCAATAGTGCAGGTTGTGTTGTTGTTGCAAGGTTTAGAAAGAAGATCATAAATAGTGCCCCTTTTGTTTTTATCTTAAATTCATGCAACTGAGGCCTAAGGTAGGCCTACATCGAGTCAGCAACCCTGAGGTAGGACTTAATAGGACCTCCAAGTCCTTAAGTTTTTAATTTTAGCTTAACTTGGGCTGTAGGTTGAACTGGCCCTTCAGAGCTTGGCCGTTCACGGCTCAGCTGGGATTTTGAACCCAATAAATAAATAAATAACAGGATTCGTAGTCAGCGACGCTAACCACTATACCACCGAGGCGCATTTTATATATATATAAGCACATCGGACAAAAAATTAGTCACCCCTCTCAGAATGTACCTAATAACGTGTGACGGCGCCTCTGGCCTTGATAACCGCACGAATCCGGCGAGGCAGAGACTCTACGAGGTTGTGCATGTACTGAACATCGATTTGCTGCCACTCGTTCATCAGCCGGTCCCGAAGTTCCGCCAGAGTCCGTGGGTGTCTATTCCTGCGCTTCACATTCTGTTCCAAATAATCCCACAGATTTTCAATAGGATTTAAATCAGGGGATTTGGCGGGTCATTCGAGGTGAGACAGTGTTGCAGAATGTTCGTCGTGCCACTCAGACACACTTCTCGCCCTGTGCACACGGCAATTGTCGTCTTGGAAGGCAGGAGTGGCAATGTGATGCTGCTCCTGGAGATGTAGGGCAAAGGGTACCAATTCATCATTTAGTATGCAGAGGTACGCCTGCTGGTTCAAATTCATCGTCACTGGAACGAGAGGGCCCATTTCGTGGTACGAAAAACATCCCCAGAACATCATGGAACCACCTCCAGCCTGAACAACACCTTCGACGCATTCAGGATTAAAGGCTTCATTGGACCTGCGATGTACTCGTCGCCTCCCATCATTGGAGAACAAACAAAAACAGGACTCATCGGACCAAATTACAAGTTTCCAATCTGCCGCAGTCCAGTTTTTGTGCCTCTGAGCCCATTTATAACGTGCCAATTTGTGACCTGCTGTTAACAGCGGCCTCTTCCGTGGTACCCTGCTCCAGATGTCCATCGCATGCAGTTCTCGTCGCAATGTCCGTTCGGAAATTGGTCGCTGGAGAACCTCATTGGTTCTCTGGTTTGAAAACGATTTGCAGTTACTAGACGAGAAACATGGCGGCGGTCCCTATTGTCGAGAATTGTTTTCCGGCCACAGTTACGCCGTCGATTTTCAGTTGATTGCGAACTACACCACTCTTTGTAAACTCGCTGGACAGTACGCGTTGACACACCAACAAATTGGGCTACTTCAGACATTTTGTGTCCGTGGGCTCTGCCAAACACGATGGCTCCTTTTTGCCACTGAGTAACGTCTGCCTCACGACCCATTTTGCAGACTATATCCAACACACTTTGTTCTTCACCACCTCACGAAACAGATCTGATCCTGTGTGCTACGTCACCGCTACTTGTCACTTACCAATGCTACATCAGCGCCCTCTGTGTGACCTTGAACTTCCTACTATCGGTGCTATTAGGGGTGACTAATTTTTTGTCCGGTGTGCTTATATATAGGGTGGCACAAAAGTCGCGCATCATAGGAATTTTCAGTGTTGATTATATTATTTTTTTCGATGAATTGGTACAGAATTTAAATTCTGTATCAATTCATCGATTTGTAGTACTGTACTTGGTATTCCATGCATTAAAACCAAGCTCACCCTCTCGTCTATTGTTAATTTCGCAGCCATTCCCTACTTAAAAGAAAAAAAATAATATATCATAACACTGGTCAACACTCATTTTATTGCCAATCATATTAGAGTGATTTTGGGGTAACTTTGTGGTGCTGATTCCGAATATGACATCGGTTTTGCTAGATTGGCTCTAATTTATGAGATAATTGGTACCCCATTGAAACACGTAAAAATGCAAAAAACTTAATGTTCAGGCAGAGCCTACTTACAAATCGCATTGAAATTGTCTCAAATCATACAAAAGTAAACACATGAAATACATAATGGCATTTTATTCGGTCTCACCATCGAGAATGTTCCGGTAGTTTCCCATATGCACGCGTTATGGTTACGTTTCCTATTAATTGAGGGTATTCATTATCTCAAGAACTAGAGCCAAATCGGAAAAACTACTTTCATTTTGGAATTCAGCAACCCCAAAATACCCTAAATTCGTACGAATTTCCTTGGCAACGAAAAAATTTTTTTTTTTGTTGACCTGTGTAATCAACACTGAAAATTCCTATGATGTGCGAATATATATATATATATATATATATATATAAGCAATCCTACATTAATCAGCCTAGTTATTGTATCGCAATGCATGTATGCATACATCCCAAATTTGAGGGATACGGATACGGTATAAGATAACAGGACTAGAATTTAAAACACATTATTCAGCAGTTATTATGACCCATAATATATTCACATGCAATAATGTTATATATAGAATTTTATCACTTAAATCAAATATTATAACATAAGTGGGTTATTTCACGACTATTAATGGGCTAGTAACTTAGTTATCATATGTCATGAACACTAATAATTTTTATTAGGAAATGGGCATGAACGTATGAGGGAATCAGATGGTCTCTTTTTCTTTTTTTAGTTGAATTTCATAATCTCCCAAATCATAGGCGGATCCAGAGGGGTGGGGGTGGCAAGGGGCTTGATTGAAGCAACATGGACATAAGCATTCAAACGTTTTACCTAATTTTGTTTAACCACGATGTATGGGACCTCCAAATTAAGCTCCGTTGCTTCAATTAAGCCCCTGGAACCCCCTCTGGATCCGCCTATGTCCCAAATTATATATCTTATTTATATATATGTAAGGGATGATGTCTGTCTGTCTGTTTTATGTTCGTTTATTACATGCGTAAACAGCTAAGGCAATCTTCACCATATTTAGTATATACATTAAGGGAGAACTGGACACAGGGAAAATAGTCAACAGTATTTCAGGTCAGAATTGCCAAGTCAAATTATCGAGTGTCACCAGATCCATACCAAAAAAAGTCGAAAATTGTTAGATTCACAAGAAATGTGCTAAAATATTGGGACGTAAAGACATCCACGCAAACACAAGTGAATGACCAATGTATGGATTTCAGATAAATAGATAAAAGATGATAGATATACAGAACACGTTTGTTGGTAGCATAAAGGGAAAGGGTAAAAAAAAGTATTTTACATGGCCTTTGGGGAAGAGGAACCAAAAGTGGTATTAGCTCCACCTTTATCAGCTTTTAGGCGAGCCATGCCCCTTTCGTTCCCCCTCCCCCTCTGGATTCGCTAATGAGGGGGATGGACTATATATGCCAGTTATATACGAGTATCTCTAAAAAGATTTTTAGGAATGTTGCTATAATGTTTAAACTTAGATGTATAGGTTCTAAACACGTTTTATTAACTCTGTATCGTACTCTTGTTTTCCTTTATATGATGTACTGCAGTATTGTAAAGGAAAATTCAGTTGACAATGTATTGGACAGTCTTTTGATTATTCAAAAGTGAGCAATAAGGATATTATCTGATTCCGGTTTTCTTGAACACACATTTTTTAAAGAATTGTAATTATTAAAGATCAAAGACATAATCATATTAGTACATTTTGCTTTTATTTCCAAAATTATGACCAAATTATTAACTTACAGTGGAAAAATGAATATTTTATAACTCATTAAGAAATCCATTCATACCAGACTAGGAATAGAAACAGGCGCGTTATTCCTTAACGTGATTGTTTTCATCCCCAAAATCATTTATTTTCAGTCTTAGGCCAAGGTTACGCGTCGCTGCGTCAGAGTTGCAAGATGTCGCAACCAGGGCGGATTTAGGGGAGGCGAGGGGGACGATCGCCTCCCAAACTATGAGGCCTCTAAACCTTAAATGTAAGGAAAGTGAAAGAAAGAAGGAGATGGGAAACATAAAGAAGAGACAATGCAAAATTAGAGTGAAGCATTTTATAAAAATAACCGCTGTTGCAAAAGAGTGCATATAGGGGCACATTGATGTTCAAAAGTGAGCCATTTAATATATATTTTTCTTTAATTGCCCCTAATGATGATGCTTAATAAAATAGTAATGTAAATGTTGTTGCGTTAATTTTATGCCTCACTGGAACTTGCTGTCATCTTAAGAAATTGACTTTTTTCATCAAAAACAGGTGACTTCTTGCATTCTTTATAGGCAAAACGAATATGTGATAAGCGTTGGTTTGAGTATAAAATCTCTGGGGAGTTTAGTATTATAATGATGATGCATTTGATGGCAGGTGATTGCTCTTTGAATCAGGGCCTGGTTAAGGCATACACCATTTACGCCATGGCGTAGCGGGCCCCCGCCCCCCGAAATTTCTCCTCCCCCTATAGTTTTATCGCTCACCGTACTCACCTTAAAAACAAATAAAATAAAATCTTTTAACATCTGTAAATACAAGATTGTTTAGAAACTGAAAAAAAGACAATCATTATGACCACACAATAAAACAAATTTGCGTTAAGTATAATAGTATATTGTTTTTTTATTGTGATAGCCATGTTTTTACTATAAGCGTCTGCAGCAATCCAGCAACTGCTAAGGGGAACTACCCATTTCGTCGAGACATTAGACTACCAGTTATTTTGTAGTGCAGCAAAATCTGACTATATTTGTTTTACGACTTAACTAAAAGCTTATGCCTACTTCGCAACTATGACGTCACAACCCTGTGTTAAATTTTAACATGGAAAGCGTTATTTGAAACTGCATTAATGCAAATGACATAACATTTTATGAGATTTTAGTTGTTAGAATAATATATATATATATATATATATATATATATATATCTCAAGGGCGGATCCAGAGGGATATATATATATATATATATATATGTAAAGAACGACGCTTGTGTAGAAAAGAGTTCCGCACAAGATGAAGAGGGAGAACGAACAAATGAAAAATGAGGTACCACCCCATTCCCGTTCTCCCTCCTCATCTTGTGCGGAACGCTCTTCTACACAAGCGTCGTTCTTTACATTAATTTTACTATGTGTTGTTTGCAGTTAAAATATATATATATTAGTGTCTCCAGAAAATACTTAGTGAGAATGCATAAAAAAATATTCGAGTCACATTTATTTATTAAAGATACAGTTAATGCACATAATAATGCAAAAACAGTTTAAGTCAAGAGATTATATCAAAACTACGAGAACCTAGCCCTATCAGGTTAGGTTAGGTATGAGTCTGTGAGGCTGAACGTTCTTTTTCACGCATGGGTAGGATTAAGAACTGAATGAGGTCATGCCTCTCAGATAAAAAGCTGAGTAATCTCTGTATCCTGTCAACAGAATTCGATCTCGCACGATCACTACCTCTCAACGAGATTGTGAGGAACTTCGCCGCACAAAAGTCAAGAAAAAACTTTTGTGTAATGGAGAAGTCAGTTTCCACATTTTATTTTGATTATATTGTCAATAAATTTGTAAGCCATTGTAAATGATTTCTATAAAAATCTGAGTTACTACGAATAAAACTATTATTAGAAATGTTAAAGGTTTATTTAATTTTGTCAGACACAGTGACCATGTTAGACTACAGTAGAACATAATCAGAAAAAAGTGCCGCTAGAAAAGAAATCCCAGGCTTAATTTTCTAGGACTTCCAAATTTTTTGTTATTATAGATAGAGCTACGACAGTTTGCGGATTTATTGTCGGTATGTTTAGTGTACACTGTGTCTGGTCCAGTAAAATATTTGTAGTTGTATGATGTACTCATGCTGTAATCTTTTGTGGACTTCATTTCGTTTTACATTTTTGTCTCATGCACGCGCACATTTTATACTGTATGTGTATATATATTTTGTAAATTATTGTGCATTTTAAGATCACATATATTCAACAAGCTACATTATAGTGTTAATGATGAGCTTGAGGCCCCCCCTTGAGCCCTTGGCGTAGGGCCCCCCCTAACCTTAACCAGGCACTGCTTTGAATGAGTAATGTACGTTGATTTTTGTTAATAATTATCTTTAACATTAACAACAACACTGAATTTGTATAAGACGTTTAGTTATAAAATATTTAGCTCTTTAAAGATTGGGAAAGTGTAACTTTGTCTGTTATCATTATTTGAGAGGATTCGCAGACATTTTTTTTATGATTAGCTTCCGTGCATGCGATAAGTAGGTTTAGCCAGTTCAGGCATAGCCCAAATCGGGCAACTTCTGAATTGTTAGTTCATAATTTGGGTTGTGTAATCTATTAATCTTCAAAATTAAAGTTAATAATTCTTCCATCTATGAAAAGCCCTTTGCCTTTTTATTATTTTCGTGCAGGAATTGAGGAATTACGTTAAATTTTAAAGAATTATTAGCAATACTTCATTTTACCACCTACACCATGACTTTTCCTCCACAGAGTTTTGTTTTAATGGGGTCAAATTAGAAAAATATTAGGAGCAGTCGAGCAAGAATTATTTTTCAACTTTAATACATTATTTTATCATATTTAACAAAATTAACAATTTAAAATTAAGTACTTTCAAAATTATGTAAAAGTTCAACATTCAGCAAACAAATTGATTTAAAGTTATATAAAAATTAAACATTAAACAAAATGTTAATTTTATTTTTTTCTGGCATGCGCTTAATGTGAAAAATGGCACCTCACATTTTTTGTATTTAAGTTATTGTTATGTTTTTGGTTTACTATGGTGGGCCACCTGGCTGCACCTCGCGGGTTACACGTGGCCAGCGGGTTGACAATTGAAGAATCTCATACCTTCTATGCTATAATGGGCCTGGATTCATGATACATGATTACCATTATTATCATCGGCCATTCAGCACGTGACACCTGAGTTGCCAGGTCATTTTTTTTTTAAATATATAGCGTTCTTTAGTAGAATCTTTTGCTATAAAGAAATTCAGGCATACAATTTTTTTTCGATTGAAGTTTAAAGCATTAATTTCATAATCTTTGGAAAAACATATTCATATTCGGGATTATATGTTTTCAAATTCAAAAACTGATTTTTACATTCAACAAATACTTCACTTTTCGGTTTATTCATATCCAACAATTTCATTTTCAACACTTTCAGTTAGAAAATTTTCCTTTCAGACTCGAGCAAAATTATTGCAATTGTAAAATTTAGTTAATCATTTTAGCAAATAAGTTTTGAATTAGGCAATTTTAAATTCAAATGAACAAGGATTTAACAAATGTTCACCACTTAAACCAGAGCTATGTCGTGACCAATGTCATACACCGCTTCCCAGTGATCAGCGAAGTTAACATCCTCTACATTCAGATTATGTAGCGACCCGTGGTTCCCACGTAAAGCTGCAGGTCCCCTGAGTTATAGGGCCTCATCAAACAAAGAAACCATTATATTCACTATGTAAATAAGTCATTTTGAGTAATTCTAGCAAATTACTGACAACTAAAATTAATAATTTTACTGAGCTATTCAATAAATGCAAATTAAGTAAATAGTTACAATAATCAAACGTAGGAAGCCCATATTACGTACAGTGATGTAGGACTCGAGACCAGTCTCGAGACCTTTTTTCCTAGTCTCGGTCTCGGGTGCTTAGGTCTCGGTCTCGGTCTCGGCCATGGTGGTCTCGACTACATCACTGCTGAGTACGTTGATGTTTCTGAAGTGCAACGAACATTTATCGTTTTAAGTAGGCAGTTAACTGCTAAAAAATGTCACAAACTATGAATTTGTGAATAAAGTATGAGTAAATTTTGCAATTGTCACTCGCTAACGTCTTCAGAATCCTTATTCCTGAATGTGAAATACAGAGCTTAGGAATTAGATATTACGCAATATCGAATTAAAAAATTGCATATGGTTTCGGTTTCCGTATCGGTCTCGAGACCTTTTCCTGGTCTCGGTCCGGTCTCGGTCTCGGGTGCTTAGGTGTCGGTCTCGGTCTTGGTCTCGGCCATTGTGGTCTCGACCACATCACTGATTACGTCAGAAGTTTTTTTAACGAGCAGTTCAAAAAATAATTGTGCAGTTCTGTAGGCAAATGTGTACAGTTCAAATATGTATTTTGTACACTTTCCTAAATCACAAATAGAGCAGTTA
Organism: Bathynomus jamesi; assembly: GCA_023014485.1. Classification (NCBI taxonomy): domain Eukaryota; kingdom Metazoa; phylum Arthropoda; class Malacostraca; order Isopoda; family Cirolanidae; genus Bathynomus; species Bathynomus jamesi. The sequence goes on along the minus strand of JAJOZX010001379.1, from coordinate 145,310 downwards.
TCATAAATTAAAGTTAAATCAGTTCTTTCCTGTTCACATGTAGAATATTATTCCAGCAATAACGTATCATATAGTCGCCGCTGTGCGTATGAAAAGAATCTCGCAGACATATTGCCACTTGCTGTAAAGTTTAATTTAAGGTATATTAGCCCATAAAGTACTTATAAATAAAGAATAAAAGTTTAAAATTGTTTAATTCAAAACACATAGGTAAGTAAGTAGGATTGATGAGTAAATAGCATTGATGAGTGAGTACAGTAGGATACTGGATAGTGCAGGATAAGTTTTTCATCTCTCTGTGGCGGCCTATAAAATGTGCAGTTCTAAAAATTCCTAAAAAAAACCCTGGATTACTAATTATATATTTGGTGACATGCTTTGCAACTAAATTTTTATGTGAGAAGCAAACTAATAGGAATCTTGCATAATAGGTCACCGTTTAGATTTCGTTGGCAAACTTTACGACACGTCACAAGGGCTCATTGATACGCGAGAATTTTTAAGAGAGACAAAGACCGCATATAAATGTTTTTTAAAATGGAAAGGTTTGTGTGTTCTCCCTTCTACCTTCATGTCATAATGTCATAATACATTTTTATTGCAGAAGGCTAAACATTAATTAACAATATTTGTTTGTATGTTTGTTTATAACTGAGCCTTCTGAAATTAAAGAAGTTACCACTTCGCCACTAATAAAACGAGTTATAATGTTATAATGTTATAATGTTTCAGACCAACAAAGACCCTAGGATCCACTCATGGCTGGTCTACCTAACTGTGTTCGTAATCGTGTATTGTGTATACACATACGAGGAAAAGTGTAGGTGTGGCTGTAAAGACTGTACAGTAATGTAGAAATGTGTGCGCAGTCTAGGGTGACAATAAAAATCGAAAGTTGGAGTTTTTTATTGGCCATTTGTTCAATGCTGCTACTACATGAGAAAACAATGTACTGTAAATATTAGGTCATTCAGATAATATTTAAGGGTGTCTCAAGTGAGGTAAATAATTCTCCTTATAACAAAAATTAATTATTCATTACCTAGTAAAAATAAATTAATATTTTTTTTAATTAATGTAAATAAACGTTAGTTTTAGTTCATAAGGTTTAAGTGCAGGCGTACTCCAATCGTAATAAGTAAATAATATATTTACTAAATATATTCCAGGGTGTCTTTCATTCAATTGTAGACCACCCATTAATTCTTGCTTTTCCTCAAGCCATACCCCTTTTTCAATGTACCAGGCTGAGACTTCCTATGATCCTCAACAACCTGCAAGAGATGTTGGCGCTGTTCTTCATTCTTCGTAATCTTTGTATTGAAGGCCTGGATCAAGGCAATTCCCCTCTCTGCCATGTCATTGACTACTTTTAGTCCTTCAACTATAGTCAAACCAGTCTTGAAATCTTCGTCGTCCGGCCAGGTCTCTGGTTCCTTGGACAAGAAACCATCATTAATTTTTAGAAGTTCAAAGAGAAGCTTTGATCCTTTCGAGGCAAAGTCCGAGAGCTGCTTTGTTGAAATGGAAGAAACAGCAGGTATTGGGGCTCGCTTTGGAGGATCTTCAGCAGCTTCTTTTTCGAGGATTGATCGAGCGATATTCTTTTTCGTCGTTGCATTGATACCTTTATCAGAGAGTGCGAGACCAATCAAGTACTCGCTGAGGTACCATAAGTGACGACCGAGGACACTAAGGCAGGATGCTGAGATCTTTTCATCGTGGTACTTTGCTAGGTCTTGAAAGCTTCAAATCGTTCGCGGGAGCAGATGAAGGACTGCTGGCCGTGAACCACGCGCTGACATATAACTCCAGGGCAAAAATACAAATCGTTTTAAGCCAGACATTTCACGAGTTGTAAGTCTGAACTGATGGGAAAGCAGCAGGATTTTTAATGAATAAATTACTTTTGCCATCCAACGTGCTCGGTGAAGTGATCCAGGTCGCCGAAACCTAAAGTTAGGTAAATTACCTCCAAGGATTGTAATCGACAACTCCAAGAATTCACGGTAATCATCCCTCGGCTGATGTTTTCAGATATAGATTCCAGCAAGCGATCAGTTCTTCTCGATTCTCATTCAGACTCGATGGAAGGTCTGACAGGGTCTTGTACTTATCTTGGCAAATTGTATTCCACGTCTCTTTGAAGCGGGAGAATAGGAGGATATCTGGACCAGATGATGGTCCCATGCATTCCATGTACGCCTTCTCAACGACAAGTTCTAGGATGTGATGGCGACATGCAAGGTATAAGAGTCGGCGGCCGTTTCTGCTCCAAAATTACGCATGCCCCAGACAAGTAACCAGTATTTGAAGCTGTAGTGTCGAAGCTCATAGCTGATACCTTTTCTGACACATTCCATTCTTTGAGCGCAGCATGTACCACCGAGGCGATGACCTCACCCGTTCCTGATGTCAGCTTAGGTACACCCAAGAGCTTCTCGGTATCAACTCCGGTTACGAAAATGGCTAGTCGGTCACACCGACCACCTTCATCGTCTGGTAGAATTTTTCCGTCCCAGTGAACAGTGAGCACTTCGTTGGGTGTGAACCTTTGTTTAATCTTTTCTGCCGTCGCCGAACGGAGCCTTTCTCGTGATTTTCTAATGGTTTCATAGTTGAGCGCGAGTTTTTGTGAGTTATGGCCGAGGCTTCTAGCCGTAGCGTCGATAATCCGGTGTGCTGAACGATGACTGATTCCTGTGCGTATGCAAAATGAACTTGAAGCACCAAAAGCTGATCATCCAAAGATTGATACACATCATATTATTTAACGATTTATTTATGAAAATTTTAATTTAATGAAATAAATTAATCGATTTGCATAATCTATAGTATGAAATAAAGGAAACAATTATATTAAATTATATAATACACTTGCATTCTCGAAACATTTTTGTTTTTGAAGCGTTGTCGAAACTCGTTCATTCTTGAAATTTCTTCCGCGCGACAGTTTCATTCATGTGACTCGAGGCACCCCTAAATGCTTTCCGAATTCCATGAGATTTCGTCTACGGTGTTTCCTCATAGGGTGGCAGCATTGGACAAATGGCCGGCAAATTTTTTTGAATTTCAAATTTTATCCCTATAAGAAGTTGTCACCCTAGTGTGCACCCATTATGGGTCTCTCATTTAAAGGTGTTTGTGGGGCAAGTGAAGAGCATGAGTTTTTCAATACCTCACAGTACTATGGGGGGCACCGCTCGGCAGAGGAATCTCTTTAAATGGGGTGTGTAAGGACAGAGAGTATCCCCTAACCCAAGACGCTGCCTCCCTATATCCCACAACACTTGTGTTGAGCTGTGGGATCTATCCCCACAAAGCCTTAATTTTACTACCTTAAACTATACCCTTTCTATCAACATGCGCGTCCAATCGATTCTTAAACATGTTTATAGACGTGCTACTAATTACTTCTACCGGCAAACTATTCCAGCTATTTACTATTCTATGCGTAAAAAAGTTTTTCGCAACTGCTGTCTCGAACCTTCTACTTGTCAACTTACACCCGTTATTTCTAGTCCTATTATATTGAGATATTTCGAAAAGCTATCTCTATCTACGTTATCAAACCCATTCATAATTTTGAAAACCTGGATTAGATCACCCCTTAACCTCCTAGTCTCGAGTGTAGTCAATTTTAACTCTTTAAGCCTATCCTCGTACGACTTTGACCTAAGAGACGGAATCATCTTAGTTGCTCGTCTTTGAACTCTTTCGATTTTGTCTATATCTTTGCGCATATGCGGATTCCAAAATTGGACCGCGTACTCCAAATGGGGTCTAACTAATGATTTATAAAGAGGAACTATAATATCGCGCGATTTGTACTCAAAATTTCGAGCTATAAAACCTAACACTTTGTTCGCCTTATTGACCGCCGCTGTACTTTGTTTCGCTACTTTTAAATCACCAGTGACTATAACTCCTAAATCTTTTTCCTGCTCTACGCTGCTTGTTACATCTTTCCCTGACATACTATACGCAAAATTACCGTTACGCGAACCTATATGCATAATTTTGCACTTATCCACGTTAAATCTCATTTGCCATGTGACTGACCAATCAACGATTTTATTCAGATCTTCCTGAATTTTACCTCTATCTTCGTCATTAATCGCCCTACCACCCAGCTTCGTGTCATCCGCAAACTTTGAAACTGTACTGACTAGGTCGACATCTAAATCGTTAATATATATAAGAAAAAGCAAGGGGCCCAATACAGAACCCTGAGGAACGCCACTCGCTACATTAGCCCAACACGACTCCGCTCCATCAACGACCACCCTCTGTTTCCTGCCTCGCAACCATTCTTCTAGCCAATTTATTACTACACCCCTGATTCCATGAGCCTTAGTTTTTTCAATCAGTCTTTTGTGCGGCACGGTGTCAAACGCTTTTTGAAAATCTAAATACACTACATCAACCGCCCGATGTCTATCGTAAACGTTAACCACGCTTTGGAAAAATTCTAAAAGATTAGTTAAGCAAGATTTGTTTCGCCTAAAACCGTGCTGCGTATTTCTGACCAGATTATGCACTTCTAAGTGTTCGACTATACGATCCCTAATTATTGATTCCAGTAGCTTACCTACAACAGACGTTAAACTGATTGACCTATAATTTCCCGCCGCACCTTTATCGCCTTTCTTAAAGATAGGTGTTACGTTTGCTAACTTGAAATTATCTGGTACGCACCCCTCAGAAATAGACGCATTAAAAATCTTTGTTAGCGGCACAACAATGCTATCTTTTAATTCTTTTAGTTGTATGGGATATATGGAATCCGGACCCGGTGATTTACGCGTTTTCATTTTATCAATATAGCGCATTACTTCCCCTTCACTAACGACAATATTATCCAAAATATTACCATTATCAAAAGGTATTATGTCTATGACCGTAGGGATATTCGTTATATCTTCTATAGTAAAAACTGACGTAAAAAATTCGTTTAGCAAGGTAGCCATTTCCTTGTTTTCAGAGACTAGATCTCCATTTCCATTTTTTAATGGACCTAAGACACTTTTTACTGGATTTCTATTATTGACGTATTGAAAGAATCGCTTGGGATTTTCTTTACCGTCACGAGCTATGGAGATTTCAAATTCGCGTTTTGACTTTTTTATTACACTTTTAGCTTCACGCCTTAGAGATATGTAGTTGTTTCGTAACAACAGATTATCTTTATCGGACTTGTATACCCTATAAGCCCTCTCTCTACTCTTTATAATGTCTCCTACTCTAGAAGTAAACCACAAGGGCTTGTTGTTTACTTTCGCACGCTTAATTTTGTACGGTACACATTCCTCATTTATAGTCCTAAATACCTTTACGAACGATTCCCACATTAGTTTTGCGTTGGAGTTCCCCATTACGTTTTCCCAATTGACGTGTGAAAATTTATTTCGAAATTTACTAAAGTCTGCGTGCTGGAAGCTAGGAATTTTAGTCGAGTTAGTTGGTTTCGAGTGACTTACTGAGAGGACAAACTCTACCATATTGTGATCGCTATTGCTCAACGGTTCTATTACTTGAAGATCAGTAATTAGCCTATCATCCGTAGTTATTACTAAATCTAAAATACTGTCCAACCTCGTAGGTTCCCCAACCTTTTGAATAAGAAAGCTATCCTCGAGAAAATTAACTAAACGATTACCTTCCGCGTCTCCCTGCATTGTATCGTAATTCACGTTGGCGCAATTAAAGTCACCCATAACTAAAGCCTGCTCACTACCGATTATTCTCTTTAGTTCACGATATAACGCTTCGTCCGTAGCAGCTGTTTGATTTGGGGGCCTATATATAACCACAACAAGAAGTTTGAAATCGTTGAATTTAAGTTCTGCTATAGTCGAATCTATCGGTTCTGGAATTGAGTGCTTTACTTCTATAACGTTCGCAATAGGTTCCCATAGGTACGCCTGTGGGAACACTTACCACTTTTTTTTAAATAACTGTATACGATCAGTGTTAGGTTTTATAGCTCGAAATTTTGAGTACAAATCGCGCGATATTATAGTTCCTCTTTATAAATCATTAGTTAGACCCCATTTGGAGTACGCGGTCCAATTTTGGAATCCGCATATGCGCAAAGATATAGACAAAATCGAAAGAGTTCAAAGACGAGCAACTAAGATGATTCCGTCTCTTAGGTCAAAGTCGTACGAGGATAGGCTTAAGGAGTTAAAATTGACTACTCTCGAGACTAGGAGGTTAAGGGGTGATCTAATCCAGGTTTTCAAAATTATGAATGGGTTTGATAACGTAGATAGAGATAGCTTTTTCGAAATATCTCAATATAATAGGACTAGAAATAACGGGTGTAAGTTGACAAGTAGAAGGTTCGAGACAGCAGTTGCGAAAAACTTTTTTACGCATAGAATAGTAAATAGCTGGAATAGTTTGCCGGTAGAAGTAATTAGTAGCACGTCTATAAACATGTTTAAAAATCGATTAGACGCGCATGTTGATAGAAAGGGTATAGTTTAAGGTAGTAAAATTAAGGCTTTGTGGGGATAGATCCCACAGCTCAACACAAGTGTTGTGGGATATAGGGAGGCAGCGTCTTGGGTTAGGGGATACTCTCTGTCCTTACACACCCCATTTAAAGAGATTCCTCTGCCGAGCGGTGCCCCCCATAGTACTGTGAGATATTGAAAAACTCATGATCTTCACTTGCCCCACAAACACCTTTAAATGGGAGACCCATAATGGGTGCACACACACATTTCTACATTACTGTACAGTCTTTACAGCCACACCTACACTTTTCCTCGTAAGTGTATATATTGTAATGTATATGGTTGTAAATTTTGACTTGGTCCGCAATCGATATGGACCGTGACTTGATGGATACCGTAATGAAATTGACTGGATTCTTTGGATCTGATATATTGCATGTCCGTTATAAATAGATATAGAGTGTAACATTTGTGGATAGTAGTCTATTATGACTTGATCCTCTGGATCCAGAGATTCTATCTTTAGTTTTAAATCGATAATTAATTAGTTTTAAATTGATAATTATTTAGTTTCGTAAAAATTGGTCGTTGCCAATTTACCGGCAGTTTTTACATAAATTTCTTATGTTCTTGTGGTTCTGAACCCACGTAAAATTGTAGGTCCCCTCCGCCACCACGGAGGACATACACAATACACGATTACGAACACAGTTAGGTAGACCAGCCATGAGTGGATCCTAGGGTCTTTGTTGGTCTGAAACATTATAACAAATATGAGGAACCAACGTCAAAGATTTGTATTCTTTGAAAGTTTGTTACACAATTTTATATTTCATTATTTACAAATAAATATTTTAGGTTATCCCGTACAGTTTTTTTTATGCAGGAAGGATGGGCCAAGGGCGAATGCCTGCAAAAGTACCCCCCACCCCCCACCCCGAATAGAGGAAGAAGAAGAAGAGAGCCAAAATCAAGGTCCGGGGTTTTCGAGATGCCTAGACACTCTCCGTTTGAAAGATGGAACGTCGAGTCCAGGAGGAAAGTCGAGTCCAGGGTTGAGTTGTAAGCGAAAGTTTGAGCGAAGAGTTCAGCTTTGTCGGGAGGAGAGACGACAACTGAGCCATCGGAATGGAAAAGAGGAGGGAAAGAAGAGGAAGTAAAGTTGTTGAAGAGGTTCTTAGCTAGATGCCAGAAAGAACGAGAAGACTTAGAATTGGATAGGTTTTCACATTTTTGTCTGATGAAGGAATTTTTGGTGAGTCGAAGAACAGATTTTGCACGATTTCGGGCAGAAATATAAGCTGAGTGAGAGTCAGGGTTTGGAAAGCCTCCTCTCTGTTGCGGATAGCATTAGAACAAGTGAAGTTAAACCAAGGTTTTTTACATTAGTAATAGGAATAGAATATGGAATAGACGCCTCCGTACCCGAGATAATCACTTCCGTGATGCGCTCAGCACACTCGGGCGAGCCCCAGCTACGGAAGCAGTAATCATTCCATGGGAAATCACAGAAGTACTGCCTAAGAGCAGTGTTCACAAATTATTCATTTTGTATTGTGGTATTTCATACGCATGGGGAGTGACTAGATAACGTAAACTGCATTGGAATGTGTGTTTTAATTTGTTTCCGGTATGCATAATGAATGCGTACGAAGAATGATTACGAAGTTTTAGAATTTGCATCATTGAGACTAGTGATGTAGGTCACATCCGCATCCGCATCCGCACTTTGGACTGCGGATGTCGTGCGGATGTGGACCGTTGAGATAAAACGTCATTAATAAGCGGAAATTATCAAATTCTACTATAATAATAGAACTAGTTCATTGTGCGCAAAAGTGATGCAAGCGACAAGACGAGAGGCTGTTCTTGTATAAAGTTACTCTCTTGCAACCTACTTAGATCCACGTTACAAAGCTAAGTTATTTTCACCTAGTACATTAGAACGAGTTAAATCATCACTTGGCAAAGCAGATGAAGAGCTTCAATCTCTTGAATCTGTCGCTTCGCCACCCACCAAAAGAATAAAAGTTTCAGTGACAGAACCAACACCTTCAACAAGCAAATCTATCACAGAATCTCTCTCTCAGTTTCTTGAGTCAAGCAGCGATGACGAGACCTACGCGATGTCAAAAGATGTAGTAAAAATGATCGAGAGCTATCACCAAGAAAAACGCCTGGCTGCATGTGGCAATCCTATTAGTTGGTGGAAAAATACGCAGAATATCTATCCATACTTGAGTAAACTTGCAAGGAAACATTTAGCACGTCCTCCAACAAGCGTACCAAGCGAGAGATTATTTAGCAGTGCTGGATTAATATATGATGAAAAGAGAAACAGACTGGCAGCAGAAAAGGCAGAAAAATTAATGTTCCTTAAGCATAACCTTCCTATAATTAAGTTTGAATATTAAACGATGAACATCTTAGTTTACTTTATTTTAATTACTCATTTATAAATATGCCTAATAAAACTTTAAACTTAATATAAATAGTTATCAAGCTAATTAAAGATATCTTTCTATAATGGTGGAGGTTGGGGAAAGAGTTCGGGTAACACAATTATGGTTTCTAATTGTGGCTGAAACTCAACAAAATATAACGAATTTATTTGCAGACGAATTCACTAATTGATTTCTATATTAGTTAGATGCTTGCTATTATTTTATATGTTCAGGGAAAAGTACAGCAATTATTGTACAATTAATCAATTATACTACATTATAGCTACAGCTCTCTCTATATAATAACTTATTATATACGTTAAACACAACAAATCTCGAATATATCCTAAAAAATAACGAAAATGTAGACATCCGCATCCGCATCCGCATCCGCGGATGTTGAAATCAAACATCCTCATCCGCATCCGCATCCGCGGATGTGAAAAAATGACATCCGCTACATCACTAATATATATATATATATATATATATATATGAGATGAATTTCACAATTAAACACGTGAAATGAATGAATGATGTAAACCCACAAGTAAAAGGAAAAATGATTTCAAGGTCTTTCGTATATTCAGAAGTACACCTCTTCAGGGAATGACGTCATTCCCTGACGAGGTGTACTTCTGAATACACGAAAGGCCTTGGAATAATTTTCCTTTTCCTTGTGTGTTTACATTATATATATATATATATATATATATATATATATGTAAAATAAACGCACTGTCGCGACGAAGTATGAAGAAGGAAACCACTCTTCAGGAAGATGTAAATTTTTATTTCTTAACACCAATACAGTTTCGGCTCCTCGCCAACCCTTGTCAATTGGTGATGACCGCATAAACAGAGAACAGAGTTTATATACATCTGGAAGTTAATTATCAGGGATTAGCTGACTGAACCTTCCCATCCTCTTATCAGGGGATAGTTAAGTGACCCTTCCGACCCAGCTTTGACCTGATGGATGTACCTGTGTTGCTGAGGATTTTTGGATGGTAATGTTACAAAATTCTTAATTTTATTGCATATAATTTTGTTAAAAGAGAACTGATCATTGGATAGATTAAAATTTTGTATAGAGCCTATAAGACTAGATTCAACAATTCTCCGCTTAACGTAATTATTAGATTTGAAAACAAAGTTGCAATTATTGAAATCTATTACGTGGTTATAGTCTCTGTCTAATGTGGCATTCAAATATAATAACTGCATAAATAACATATTAATAAGAAACAAACCTAAGGACGGAAAAGACAGGTGTATATAAACTCAGGACATTCTTTACAATGTAAAGAATGTCCTGATAATGTATACGTTTGAGAAACAGGAAGGGACCTCAGTAAAAAAAATTATGAACACAAGAGAGCTGTGAGGGTGGGTAATGAAAAAAAAGGTATTCTGTCATGTCAGAGACTATAACCACTGTCATCTTAAGGAACTGACTTCGTTGACCAAAAACAGATACCTTCCTGCATTCTTTATAGGCAGAACGAATATGTGATAATTGGCAATTCTATCACACCAGTTGTCTGCCAATGTATTATAATCTCAGGTTCTGGAAGGTGACAGCCCCCCCCCCCCAACTAAAATTGTGCTCTGGATCCGCTCCTGTACATGCCTCTGATGCGCAATACCACTATGACTGTTTCATGCAATTTACAGGACGTCGGAGTATCGCTGCTGCCTCTCGTGCTACAAAAAGGGTAGAAGAGGAGTGCACGTCTACAGATCTTTCCTTTCAGTACATTGTGGATACACTAAACAATGATGCCTCTAGAATATGGAACTCTGTTCAGATCCATGACTTGTACTGTGAACATATACGCTCATCTGATTCTGCCAGCAAAAAGCCATGCGTTTCAAAGTCTGAGGAGATTGTGCACGGCATTGAATCAACTGATTACAAAGAACGAGCAAAGCTAATGAAAAGAATTGAAGAACATTTTGGTACTAGTCTTGTTGTGTTGCATGTAAAGGGATGCGCAAGTATGATTTTATTCCGAAAACATTTCCCAGATACACTTAAACTCATACCAGCCAATGATGATGACTTAGTGACAGAGTTGAGCCAAACTATGATATTTCTGAGGAAGTCCAGTCCAAGTCTAGAAAGAAAATACATACATACAAGTTGGATGATTTCACGAAGGAAAAGCTATTCAGGATTGCAGTGAAACACTTCTCAGTTTAATTTCCAATCTTGTGTCTACAGGTGAAATTACAAGGAAAGCCCTGTCATTGACTCAGGCAATACAGGCACTGGCATCAAGGAATTTTAATCAGACTACACTAGGCTTGGCACTACAAATTCATCATTGTTCCGGATCAAAAGAAATCCCTGACACTCTCCATGATAATGGCTTCACTCTAGTTATGATGAAGTCAGAAGATTCAGAATATCAACAGCAATAAAGACAGCTGAAGAAGATTTCCAATCTCAGGGTCTTCTCTCTTCTGGATGAATGTGGACTAGTCAGTGCATGGTGTGATAACTTTGAATTGAATGTTTCACGCCAAATGGCATGAGAGAAACCCATTCCATGGCAGTGGAATTTGTTCAACATAGGAATGATGGTTCCAACCGTCCTCCTCTTCCCACAGTAGAAATACCAAGGATATCCAAAGCTGAAATGCAATCACACAAGCTATGTGACAGTGTGTCAGTCAAGCGACAAAACTATAGCAAAGGCAACAACAAGTCCGTGCCCCCAGTAATGACATTTAATTATGGGCCACCCTATGAAATGGTGTGCAGAACAATGAACAGCCTTCAAAATGCCATGGAGAGGAACATGGCTTGGCTTGTTTCTCTTTTCCAGAACCCGAAAGTCGATGACCCAAAACCAGAGTGGTCTGGTGCAATGGTGGCTTCTTCCAGGGAGAATGACAGCCTCAGGGCCTGTCTGCCACTTTGTTTTTGAACCTCTCATAGATTTACCACCCTCACACCCGGACACGATCCTGACCACTCTAATATTTGTGGAAGAGTCTTTCAACCAGCAATACATCCATCTGTCTGTGGACATGCAATTATACAAGGTGGTAATGGAAATTAAATGGTCTGATCCCAATCGCTGGAAGAATCTTGTGGTCCGACCTGGAGGGATACATACACTGATGTCCTTCATTGGTTGTATTGGCACACTGATGAATGGCAGTGGACTTGAAAATTTTATTCATGCTGCTTTCAAGGAAGTCGGAAATATGCTTAATGGCAAAGCATGGCCTAAGGCAGTTAGAGGTCTGCAGATGGTTGTGTCAGCTTTACTTCAACCACTTGTGTTGTCAAACAAAACTACTGTAGAAGCTATCCAAGAAGAACTCGAGAAAGTTCAGTTGTCAAGCAAAGGTCGCCTTTGAGTTGATTGTTTGATTACACCTGTTGTTATCATTCATCTCTACCTCCATGCAGAACTTGAAGGAGGCTGGTTGTTCCACATGTATGCACTGAGAAGAATGGTCCCATACTTCTTTTCTGCAGGCCATTGGAATTATGCAAAGTACATTCTCTGGCACACCATTGATATAGCATCATCTCTACCACAGGATGTCTTGGCTGCCTTTCTCAGAGGAGAGCATGATTGTCGCCATCGCAGTGGAGTGTGGAATGCAGTATTCCTTGACTGGTTTGGAGAGCAAACATACATTCGATATGGAAAAGCCAAAGGTGGTCTAGTTGGAAAGTCACTGCCTTCAGAGCAAGTGGCAGAGTGGACATTATCCCATCACCTCTGCAATTCAGTGTCTGTGGCAATGAATCACATGTTTGATGAAGGAGATGACTGTGATGTAAAAACAGGATGCCATAAAGAAGAAGGTAAAAAGCGGAGAGTCATCGATGCAGAAGACAGAAACAAGATAATGAGTGAACTCCAAAGGTACACAAATCCTCTTCTGACACAGTCTGAAGAGCCACTCCATAACATCATCAATGGTCGAGCTGCAGAAGCAAAAGTCAATGTTGTTCATAGGAGAAAGGATGGCAGCAGAATTTAAAGCCAAACTTCCTGGAGGTTTTCACGAACCACTGAAGAAATCTGTTGTAACAATGGAGACACTAAAGACAAAGGTGAAAGTGGCGATGCAAATATTTTTGACATTGAGAAACTGTATGCTCGCTTGCTTGTCATCTCACAGAAGAGGGATGTGCAGTTGTCTGAACTGTTCAAGTATGAGCTATCTCCTGTCCCTTCATCTCTCTTTGATGAATACAGAGACATGCGCAAGGGAAGCAAAGCCATGTTGCTGAATAAAGTGGCCCTCTTCACCGAGGATTTTCTCTCTCCAGTTGATTTTCAGCTGATGGATGGGAATGAAGCTCTCTACCACATTTTGTGGCCAAAGAACACAACGATGTTCAGCTTCGCCAAGAGGTTTGTTGAATGCGTTTGTCAGGCTGCACGACACATACATAGTATTTGATTGCTATGATGAACACTCAATAAAATCATACGAGCGACAAAGACGGACAAAAGGTATTGCTCCACATGCCTACATACACACAAACTTGAAACATTTCTCCCTGCCAGAGAGAGCATATGAAAAGTAACTACAACAAGAAAGCATTGATAGAGTTCTTGTGCAGCACTGAGCACAGGAATGAACATTTGCACTTGATTGGAGAGGAAAGTCTATTTACACACGAAGAAGCAGACGTGACTATCATGAGTTACCTCCTGCAGCTTCAACAGGAGAAAAGGCACATCCAAATCGTAGCTGATGACACAGACATCTTTGTCCTCTTACTGTATTTTTTCTGGCTACATAGACCTAATACGCAGGTGACTATGAAGAAGTTTAATGGACAAACTATTGACATAAATGTAACAGCCTTAAAACTGGGTGACAAATGCTTGGACTTGCTGTCTGCACACAGTCTAAGCGGATGTGACTGTATCCTACCCATTTGGCAAAGGAAAGATGTCTGTAATTAATGTACTGCTCAAATCATCCATCTCGCTGAAGGCCTTTGCAAACCCAAGTGCCCCAGAACAAGAATGGGTAAAGGAAGGACTCCAGTTTCTGTCCGCTCTGTATGGAACTGTGGAAGCTCCGTCACTTGATGAGTTGAAATACCCGTAGCCACGTTGAGGCAGACGAGGCGGCCGCCTCGTCTGGCTTAACGGACATTTTGGATCAATGAGGAAATTGAATTTCAAAGGAAATCTGAGGAAATTGACAGAAATAGGATTTTACCTGTCTCGTACAAATTATATTATTAATTAGTATTAATTTAATAATAAACATTTATAATTATAATTAATAAAATTATATATAAAATAATTAATAATTTATTATTATTATTAATTATTAATTCGATTTTACCTAGAGTCGTACAAATCCAGCGGCAATCCAGTTGGCAATTCTGTAATGCAGGCACAGACATGTCCAACTGCTTATCATTGTTTTGTTGCCTGAGTATTTGTTTTATTGGTGAAAAATGAAAAGAATGGCATCAGCAGATATTCGTGACTTTTTCTCCAGGTAAGCAAGTTTAAAAACAAGTTTCAAATTTAATACCATATAATGAATCAAATTTAAAACCACATAATGAGACAAATTTTGTGACGTCATTCCTGCCTAAAAGCATTATCTTTGAGGATTTTAAGAACATTAATTTCATGTACTTTCTATATTTTTATATATCAAAATATAATAATAATAATAATAATAATAATAATGTTTGTCATTTTGCTATTTTTGCCTCGCCTGTTTTTAAGCTCTGGCTACGGCCTTGGTTGAGGTTCTCTTTGTTCAGCAGTAAGAAGGAACGAAGGAACCACCAAAATTCAAGAGTCTGCCCCCAACAAATGACGCACATTAAGCGCGCGCGTCTCCAGGTTCTTTTGTGGACTGCAGCTGATCAGTTCAGTCCTCCTAAGATTGACATCTCCTAATATGGGTGGAAGATAGAGAACAATCTTCCAACACCTGTCTCTGGAACTCCACTCATTGCTCCTCCTAATCTCTTGCAAACTGTTGCATGCAATTGTAAATCTAAATCACCATGTTCCAGCCACAGATGCAGTTGTCGAGCAAGTGGACTATCATGTACTACATATTGCAAATGTGGAGCAGATGACATCTGTGAAAATGAACAGACAAAACAATATGCTGATTTGGAGGATCAGGATGATGATGAGGAAGATAATGTGTCTGTGTTATAAAGTGTAATGCACTTGTATTATACATGTAATGTACAGTACTTGTAAGGTAATTGCGATGTATTATACTTATAACGTATTTGTACCTAGTTATGCAGGTACATTTGGTGGCAGCTTTGTTGTAACTATGTAGTTGTAACTTTGCCTTTAATTGTGGTGTCTATATGTAATTTACAAGAGTATGTAACGTCAGTATGAAACAGTGCCGTAACAAGGGCGAGACGAGTGAGGCACTTGCCTCGGGTGAGCAAAGCTGAGGGGCGCAGAAAAACTATATAAAATATGTATCTACTATCCCAAGCACGCCATGCCATTAGATGATTAGGGAAAGGGCGTATTTCTATAAATTTTCAGTACTTTATTTTCTGTTTTCCATCCATATTATTCGATCAGCGCTTTTCCAAACCGAATATTGCAAATCAGAAAACAAGATTTAATGACTGGAAACATTTAAACCGTAATGTAGAACGTGAAAATTCAACTAATCATCGTGAAAATTTCTGTAAATGAAAATCCCTACAAAAAAGACTATTGTGCGGACAATGTATCGATGATGCACTACAGAAATTTACCACTTAGAGGATCGTATAGTGTTATAGGAATAGGGGGTGCGCAATTTTATATGGGGGCGCAATTTTATGATCTTGCCTCGGGCGCAAAATTAGCTAGTTACGGGTCTGGTATGAAAAGTCAAAGATGGCTTCCACAAATAAGTTTTGCCACGAATAAAATGTCACTTGTATTTTTGGTACCAGCTTTTAGTCTTTTTAAGCTAAAAACATCGGCTCATAAAAATTTACGCACAATTTTGAAAGCTTGAAAACACTACAAAGAGTAATAAGTCGCAAAAGGCGTTTCATGACGGTCATCTTGGATTTTACCTCATAAGAAAAATTCCCCGAGAATGCCAAAGTGGCACCTTTCAGATTCTTAAAATAGAGGTACTTGATTATAATTTTATGAAAAAACATTGTATTAGTACGCACGTTCACACCCAAGCTGGCCGGCAACCTGACTATATGTAGCGACCAGTGGTTCGGATCTCACGTAAAACTGTAGATTTTGCGAAGGAGATTAAACAACCCATCATTACATTTTAATATAAAGTAGGTCTAGGATGAAATGTAAATTATGATAATTAAATATCAATGTCAATTTCTTTAACCTTCCTAAAAATTTCCTATAATTAATATAATTGAAAGTATTTCCACTAAGTGGAGGTTATCATTTGGTGGGAGGTTAAAAATTTCCTAAAAGTAAGTGGGCTAAAGAAAATATCCTTGAAAGTGCACCATTTAACTTTTACTTAAATAATGAAGTACAGTATGTGATGAATGAAATTGTTCATAGGTTTTATCATTAGGGCCTATGCAGGGTATTTGTTACAATATAAACAGTGTGCAAATGCCTTGAGGACTTGATGTTTCATTAGGCATCAGGCATCATTATAAATAACAGCATATCGTGCGGTGGTTCCCAGCCTTTTCTTGCTCAAGGCACCCCAACCCCATATGTTCTTGTTTCTCGGCACCCAGAGGACTTCCGTCTCTTACTGTTAAATAGCCAGTTTCCCCTTCCCCTCAACCCCGTCCCATCAACACCACGTAACTTCAAACTGAGCCTATGCAGTTTCCATATGGACGTAATAAATGGTGACTGGTTTGTTTCATTTAAAATTTCTATATTTTCAATCCCTTTCGAAGTTCCTAGCTTATTTTTTGTCATTTCGTCGCGGCACACCAGTTGGGAAACACTGATATAGTGTATTAAATATGTAGATTAGCCAGTGGTTTAAGGTTACCCTAAACCTAGGGTACAAGTTTTCTGTTCTAAGTACTTAATTTGGGGAAAAAAAAACCCATACTATCCCATGATATCAAAACAATTAAGTAAAGTTATATGAATATAGGACAAAATACAACAACGAAAGCCTATGCCTACAATACATACGGTTATAATTAGTCTGTCAGTAAACCTAATATTTCTCAGAGAGAGAGAGAGAGAGTTACAAGGAGGAGTTACAAGGAAAAGAAGTACCTCAAAAGGCCTTGCGGCCCATACCGAGGAGGTACCAATGGCAACGGGTGCCAGGGAAAATTTTCTACACACTCAAATAGTGTGCAAGATTTGGTCTAACCTTTTCTTGAACTGATCCACAGAGGAACTGTTCACAACTTCCGAAGGTAACCTGTTCCATGTGTCACAAATCTTATACGTAAAGTAATTCCCACACACACTAGTCTTAAACCGTTTCAAATCCAACTTCCAACCATTGTTACGAGTTGGGTTATCATTTAAACTAAACATACTTCTAAAATCGACATCGTTGAACCCGCGTAAGAGCTTGAAAACCTCGATCAGTTGACCGCGCAGCCTCCGAGTTTCAAGCGAAAACAAGTTCAGGGCGCGTAACCGTCGATTGTAGCCCATATGCCTAACGGAAGGGATTAACTTTGTGGCCCTCGCCTGCACTCGCTCCAGCCTCTCAATATCTTTCCTGAGGGTGGGCGACCAGAACTGCACAGCATACTCCAGGTGCGGCCGAATAAGGGAATTGTAGTGAGAGCACAATCTCCTTGTTCCGAAACTGAAATCGCCTCCTGATATAACGCAATAGTTTCTGGGCTTTCTTTTCCACCTCTACACACTGTTTCGTAAACTTAAGGTCGCTGCTAATTAGCACACCCAAGTCCTTTTCTAAATTAGTCACCTCTATATTACTACCCAACATCGAGTAGTCCGACTTGGGATTGGCGTAGCCAATGTGCATCACTTTGCATTTACCCAAGTTAAACGGCCATTTTCCGGACCACTCTCCTATCCTACCTAGGTCCGCACGCAGTTGCTCGATCGCTTCGGGCGTCCCAACATTGGCCCCAAGCTTGGTGTCATCAGCGAATTTGGCGATCCGACTGACGATGCCACCGTCTATATCATTTATGTAAATGATAAACAACAGTGGCCCCAAAACGGAACCCTGAGGAACCCCACTAGTGACCGAGGCCCACCCCGAACTAGCCCCTTTAATTACAACCCTCTGCCGCCTATTACTCAGCCAGTTTTCAATCCACCTACCTATTTCCCCACCAATACCCAGCTCGCGCACTTTCGCCATTAGCCGGCGGTGAGGTACCTTATCAAAGGCTTTCTGAAAGTCGAGATAAAGTATATCAATCGCTCTACTCTTATCATACTCACTCAACATGACGTGGAAAAACTCGAGCAAGTTGGTGAGACACGACCTATGCCGTCTAAACCCATGTTGGGAGTCCCCAAACAGCTTGTAGGAATCCAAATGGTCAACGATCCTATCAGCTATTATCCCTTCTAATAATTTACCTACAACTGAAGTGAGACTAATGGGACGATAGTTCCCTGGACTTTCGTGATCCCCTTTCTTAAAGATAGGGGTCACGTTGGCTTCCCTCCAGTCACCAGGCACCTGGCCCATCTCCAACGATTTGTTGAAGACTGTAGCCAGGTGGGGAGCCACCTGGTCGCGCACTTCTCGCAACACTCTGGGGAGAAACTGGTCTGGCCCAGGAGCCTTAAACGCGCTCAGTTTGTCTATTCTATCGGCAACGACTGTCGCGGTACATCTAACACTATCCAGGCCAGCACCTTCGTGCCTCACGCCTGGCTCGGGGATGACGCGGGTATCCTCCCTGGTGAACACTCCCGCAAAGTACTCATTAAGCACATTGGCGATGTCCGCGTCGGAGGTCCGCAGAACGCCGCTTCCGTCCTTTGGGCTTTCCGTCCTTTGGGCTTTCTACTATTAACAAAACTGAAGAACTCCTTAGGGTTCCCCTTGCAGAGGCTTGCCACCCGTAGTTCTTCGTTACGTTTCGCTAGTCTAACCTTCGCCTTCACTTCCCTACACAGGCGCACATACGCTTCAGTGTTCTCGTGGGAACGATTGGCCTTCGCCCTCCTATACGCTACTTTCCTATTTCGGATAGCCAAAGCGATGTCACGATTGAACCACTTAGGCTACGTTGAAGCAGGGGTGACCGGTTTTGAGGGTATGGCAGCAGACTGCAGCACCATAAACTCGTCCCGGAATGCACTCCACACTCCCTCAACATCGCCGCCAACCTCTAACCCCATCTCTCCTACGCTATCCCTGAGGCTAACAAAGTTCGCCCGCCGGAGATCGAGCTTACTGCCTCTCGAGTTACTACGCTTCACCCGAGGGACGCGCACACGGAACCTAATCAGACCGTGATCACTCCGCCCAACGATTCGTCAACGGTGAGGCCAGTGACGAGGTTACAAGGAGTTGCAAGGAAAAGAAGTACCTCAAAAGGCCTTCCGGCCCACACCGAGGAGGTACCAATGGCAACGGGTGCCACGGAAAATTTTTTACATCCTCAAATAGTGTGCAAGATTTGGTCTAACCTTTTCTTAAAATGATCCACAGAGGAACTGTTCACAACTTCCGAAGGTAACCTGTTCCACGTGTTACAGATCTTATAGGTAAAGTAATTTCCACACACACTAGTCCTAAACCGCTTCAAATCCAACTTCCAACCATTGTTGCGAATTGGGTTATCATTTAAACTAAACATGCTTCTAAAATCGACATCGTTGAACCCGCGTAAGAACTTGAAAACCTCGATCAGTTGACCGCGCAGCCTCCGAGTTTCCAGCGAAAACAAGTTCAGGGCACGTAACCGTCGATTGTAGCCCAAATGCCTAACGGAAGGGATTAACTTTGTGGCCCTCGCCTGTACTCGTTCCAGCCTCTCAATATCTTTCCTGAGGGTGGGCGACCAAAACTGCACAGCATATTCCAGGTGCGGCCGAACCAGGGAATTGTACAGAGAGAGCACAATCTCCTTGTTCCGAAACTGAAATTGCCTCCTGATATAACCTAACAGCTTCTGGGCTTTCTTTTCAACCTCTACGCACTGTTTGGTAAATTTAAGGTCGCTGCTAATTAGCACACCCAAGTCCTTTTCCAAATCAGTCGCCTCGATATTACTCCCCAACATTGAGTAGTCCGACTTGGGATTGGCGTAGCCAATGTGCATCACTTTGCATTTACCCAAGTTGAACGGCATTTGCCACTTTTCGGACCACTCTCCTATCCTACCTAGGTCCGCACGCAGTTGCTCGATCGCTTCGGGCGTCCCAACATTGGCCCCAAGCTTGGTGTCATCAGCGAATTTGGCGATCCGACTGACGATGCCACCGTCTATATCATTTATGTAAATGATAAACAACAGTGGCCCCAAAACGGAACCCTGAGGAACCCCACTAGTGACCGAGGCCCACCCCGAACTAGCCCCTTTAATTACAACCCTCTGCCGCCTATTACTCAGCCAGTTTTCAATCCACCTACCTATTTCCCCACCAATACCCAGCTCGCGCACTTTCGCCATTAGCCGGCGGTGAGGTACCTTATCAAAGGCTTTCTGAAAGTCGAGATAAAGTATATCAATCGCCCTACTCTTATCATACTCACCCAACATGACGTGGAAAAACTCGAGCAAGTTGGTGAGACACGACCTATGCCGTCTAAACCCATGTTGGGGGTCCCCAAGCAGCTTGTAGGAATCCAAATGGTCAACGATCCTATCCGCTATTATCCCCTCTAATAATTTACCTACAACTGAAGTGAGACTAATGGAACGATAGTTCCCTGGACTTTCGTGATCCCCTTTCTTAAAGATAGGGGTCACGTTGGCTTCCCTCCAGTCACCAGGCACCTGGCCCGTCTCCAGCGATTTGTTGAAGACTGTAGCCAGGTGGGGAGCCACCTGGTCGCGCACCTCCCGCAACACTCTGGGGAGAAACTGGTCTGGCCCAGGAGCCTTATCGGCAACGACTGTCGCGGTACATCGAACACTATCCAGGCCAGCACCTTCGTGCCTGACGCCTGGCTCGGGGATGATGCGGGTGTCCTCCCTGGTGAACACTCCCGCAAAGTACTCATTAAGCACATTGGCGATGTCCGCGTCGGAGGTCCGCAGAACTGAAGAACTCCTTAGGATTCCCCTTGCAGAGGCTTGCCACCCGTAGTTCTTCGTTACGTTTCGCTAGTCTAACCTTCGCCTTCACTTCCCTACACAGGCGGACATACGCTTCAGTGTTCTCATGGGAACGATTGGCCCTCGCCCTCCTATACGCTACTTTCCTATTTCGGATAGCCGAAGCGATGTCACGATTGAACCACTTAGGCTGCGTTGAAGCAGGGGTGACCGGTTTTGAGGGTATGGCAGCAGACTGCAGCACCATAAACTCGTCCCGGAATGCACTCCACACTCGCTCAACATCGCCACCGCCCTCTAGCCCCATCTCACCTACGCTATCCCTGAGGCTAATAAAGTCCGCCCACCGGAGATCGAGCTTACTGCCTCTTGAGTTACTACGCTTCACCCGAGGGACGCACACACGGAACCTAATCAGACCGTGATCACTCCCGCCCAACGATTCGTCAACGGTGAGGCCAGTGACGAGGTTGTCTTCGGTCGTGAATACTAAGTCTAGAACGCTTTCGCCTCGTGTAGGCTCATTGACCCACTGAGTGAGGAAGTTCTCATCAGCAAAGTCAACTAGCCTCCTCCCTTCAGCATTAGCAGTCCTGTTTTCCCACTTTATGCCGCGACAGTTGAAGTCTCCTAAAACTACACACACCCTATCCCCTAGCAGGCTACTGAGTTCGGTGTACAGGGCTGTATCCTCCTCGAGGAGGAGATGCGGAAGTCTGTACACCAAGATTAACCTATAGCTCGTCCCTCCCACATTCAGATCGACGCCAAGCAGCTCCCGTTCCGACCGGAACTGGCAGTCAACCGGACTCAATGTGTCCCTGACGTATATTAGTACCCCACCCCCCTCCTCACGGGTGCGGTCTTTGCGAAACATTCTATACCCGAGAATTTCGAACTCCCCAACGTAGTCCCTACGATCAGTATGAATCCAGGACTCGGTGATAGCAACGATATCCTGGTATTCTGATGCTAAGAGCGCCCCTAGCTCGCAAAACTTGTTCCTAATCGACCTAGCATTAAAAAGCATTGCACGGAGGGAGCCTTCCCTATTTTGAGAGAGAGAGAGAGAGAGAGAGAGAGAGAGAGAGAGAGAGAGAGAGAGAGAGAGAGAGATTCGCGCTTGGTTTACTAACACTATGGAAGGTCTTCTATGCACATTTCGTCGACGGAAAATTTTATTGAGACACTAATAACTTAATCAAACCTGACTTAACCTAACCTAATCCAACCAATCCTAACCTATGCTCGGCCTTACGACATCTGATCGACTTGACATTCTATCGACAAGTTAATGTTAGGTTTGATTAAGTTAGGTTAAGTTAGCTTTTAAGAGTATCGATGTTTTGGTCTTGTCGACAAAATGGATATACGTCCCCTAACCTAACCTAACCTTACTTAATCTAACCCGAAGAAAACTTGACGCTAGAACGTCTTGTCCAAGAAATATTGCGCTACCGGACACGAGAAGGTATAAAAACAAGATTCCAGAAAAAATTGGACCTATACTCATTTCGTCGATAAGACCAAACAATCGACACTCTATAAAACTAACTAACCTAACCTAACCTAACCTAACCTGCTGTATCCTAACCTAACCTAATCTAATCCACAATAACTTGTCGATTGTTTGGTTTTGTTGATGAAATGACGTTAGTCCAAAAGTATATACGAGAGGCGATCAGAAAATAAGTTTACACGGCGTATAATTTCGTAACTAAAGGACCTACATTGATTTTGTTTGTGTCAGGTGAATTCGTTAATCATTGTTGGCAACACTGCACGTCGATTCGGCTGCCATCTACCGTACATTGGTTATATGAGTCAGTTGAACATGGCGGCTCGATTGGAACAGTGCCCTGTCCTACGGAGCAGTCCAGGACGTTTTCGTTTAATGCCGCTCGTAAACGTTCCAGTGTTGAACAATATGCAGCTGCATTGATTGTTGTGCCTTTTTGCATGAAGTCTGCGAGCAAAGCGCCTTTGTGGTTCCAAAACACGGTAACCATCACTTTGCCAGCGGACTTCACAATCTTTGGTCGCGGGGACCCAGGGTGTTTCCATTCTATGTTGGTACGTTTTGTTTCCAGAGTACGGTGATGAACCCGTGTCTCGTCTCCTATGACAATGCGCTCGAGAAATTCTTGACCACTAACAGACTCGGAATATCGTTGCAGAAATGACAGGGCACTGTTCCAGTCGAGCCACCATGTTCAACTGACTCATATAACCAATGTACGATAGATGGCAGCCGAATCGACGTGCAATGTTGCCAACAATGATTAACGAATTCACCTGATACAAACATAATTAATGTAGGTCCGTTAGTTACGAAATTATACGCCGTGTAAACTTATTTTCTGACCGCCCCTCGTATATTACAAAATGGTCGAGTGGATAAGAAATAAAAAAATAATTTTGTATATAGCGAGTTAACAGTTTAGGGGCCGGATTATTCGTAAGCTGATACAAATGCAGTTGGATTTGAGAGATCGTGAAGTACATACAGTTTCGGAAAAAAGTTCGCCTAGAAACACAAATTTTCTTACAAGCATAAAAATTTCCTAATAAGTAATAATGACTGAATTTTTGCTTTTTAAATTTTATTAGTGTCACCAAAAAGAATAAAATAGCCAGAAAAGACAGATTATTAACAATTATTAATTTCTTGGGTTTTCTAGAAACATTTTTGTAGGCGAACTCTTTTGCGAAGCTATACATTCACGTATTTATATATTTATGACACTTCGTCTCAGAACTGACCAAAATAAGAGCGATTAATGGTAATCCCTTTGGCGCGTCTCAACATCAAAATAATTGACGTCGGCCATTATATAAGAATAAAGAATAAGTGATAATGAATATCTGACGAATAATAATAATATAATAATAATAATAATAATAATAATAATAATAAATAGAAGAGGATGCACGTATAAAAGTTCTAGAATTATGGTCTTTATTGTTTTAAGGAAATTTATAGCTAATGTAGGTAGGCTATTATGACCTTATATGACACGCATATACGCGAAATGTAGACTGTATGTTTAGGTAGTTAAAACACTTATACTCGAGCTTTATTTTAAATGATACGAGTAAGTTTTGTTTTTGAGGTTTCCTTCCAAAATGAGGGAAATGATCTTTGATAAAATAGTCACATTTATGAATTGAAAGAAGAATTACATAATAAAAATAATGATAACGCAGAGAGAACATCGCATCATCGTAAACAACATTAGTAAAAATGCGTAAACATGTTTTGTTCAGAACTGATGATTGTAGTGTAGGATTTATTTAATCAGAAATATTATCATTTAAATCATGATGAAAATGGGATTAAATTTACTTCGGATTCCATAATGGGTTTTATAATGAGTTTTATTGGGAATTTAATAAGAATTTGTAGGAAACGTTTTACGTTTATTTACGTTTTATGTTCGTAAATAAAGCCACATCTTGGCAATCTTTCGAATAGGTTCGGATGAGGATTAAGATTCGAGCTAGATTTTCGGTTGGATTCTAATTCTAAGTTTTCTAGTTGTCATATATATGATGCAACCTCACAAGGAAAATGAAAAAATTATGCCACGGTCTTTCGTGTATTCAGCAGTACACCTCGTCACCTTCTTATCTGGGAGATAATTTTCCAGCAAGAAAACGACCCAAAACATGCTGCACTACTCAGCTAGGCTCACTTGGAGGCGAAAGAAAATTGGGAGGAGTCCAAGTGCTGAAGTTTCTACCAAAATTAATCTAAGCTTCACTCAGCATAGTGAGGTCTTAAAAGTGAAGCCAGCAAGCGTGCCTACGTGACCTCTGGCACAATGTCCATTCGGAATGACGAGCAATTCCTACGGAAAAGTTATACAGTACATGCAGGCTCTGGTTGATTCGATACCTTTGTGATGAGAAGGTACCATCATCCTTGCTCAAAGAGTTCACACTAAATTTTGAATATGGGACTGTCTTCTTAAATTGTAAGTCATCTGCTTAAGTTCAAGTGTACTGTGTCTCGTATTCTGTTATTTAAGTCATGTCTTACATATGAAAATAAAAACCCACTCTAATAGACAGTTTATTTCCACAACAGTTTCGATGCCCACTGGCATCCTCCTCGGGTGGATACAGAAAAACGAATGAACCAAAGCAAGAGGGAAAAACAGTCCAGGGACCGACCGTTAAGAAATTTTCCCTCTTGCTTTGGTTCATTCATTTTTCTGTATCCACCCGAGGAGGATGCCAGTGGGTATCGAAACTGTTGTGGAAATAAACTCTGTCTATTAGAGTGGGTTTTTATTTTCATATTTTGACCTTCACGTAGAAAAAAGTGAAGTTTTTTGCATTTATTATGTCTTACATTATCCTTTTCTTTGTAATTGTATGTGAACTCGCATCTATGATCGGAAATATATATTGTACTGATGACCCACCTGAAGAGAAGGTTGACAAATAGACACTTTTTTTCCAATAGTATTTGATTTGATAATAAAAGTCAATAATAATACTAATACTAATAATTAATAGCAGATTTATTGAATACATATATTTAGAATAGTGTTGCTTTCCCCTTTAAAGCATCATGTAAAACTGACACGTTCTGATATCCTACTGATGAGCTTTGGCATTTGTCCTTAAGGACAATCATCGTGGTGTCTACTTACTTTTGTCAACGAGTAATCGCCCCAAGAAGTAATTAATCTTTCTTTTTTTTTCATGTTATCAGGAAAAAGATTAAATGTAGCGATTATATCAAAACTATGACGCATCTTTTATGTACTTGCTTTGCGCTTTATATATATATACAGGGTGTAACACAAGTTCTTGCCCATGCGATATTTATTTTATTGAATTAAATGTTCGAATTGCGTACCAGAAACTTGTTTTCACGTGTGAGTTCTGTCATGTTGGATCCAACGCTGTAGAATACATTCTTACTAATTTTGACGCGTTCCTCCTTAATTCAATAAAGTCATATTCTATGGATACGAACTTTTGTTACAATATATATATATATATATATTGTTCGGAGGAACTCAGAAATGATAATGGGAAAACAGCAAACTAAGAGACATATTTTATATTTATATCGTACAATAGCATTATCATATGTAATCAGTTGAGTTACGAGAGAAAACGTAAGGGTAGAAAGCAACACTTTCTCCAAAAAATCTCCTCGAGTAAAGGGTGGTAATGAAAGCAGATCCGTTCCCGAGACTGGTTTTATTGAAAAGTTCAGAAAAGAGAGATGTAAACGCGATCTATAAATAAGAGAGGTCATAAGGAAAATTAATGAAATATTCCCTACTGGGAACGCAGGGTGTGTGTGTGTGTGTGTATGTGTTTGTAAAGCTGCTCTGACGTACTTCATATGTAAAAGGGAATATCACTCGTAACTTCTTGGAAATTGTTTCATTTCGTGAAACAAAGAACTAAAAAAAAAATTACACACTCGTTCTCCTCGACCTTCGCTGCATCCATTATTGGACCATTCGAAGAATTTAAGATTGAGGTCTGTAGAGTCCCAAATTTGTGAATTTTTTCGGACGGTAGAGAAAGGCGAGGATTAATATTTTTTTTGGTTAAGTCTTTTGTTTAAAGTTAAAAATAAATGCTATCAATAAGTGATATAACGTTAATTAATTAAAACAATATTGAAAATATATTATTTGGTTAACAGCAGCGAAAGTCATATTATCGTGTTTTAATTAACATTATTTTATTTACAAATGGCATTTATTTGAATGGCCGCGCAAGTGAAAGCATTAATAAGATTAATGAATGAATAATTCGTAATTTACAAAATAAACTCTACAATTTTACAATTTTACAATTTTTGGTGTTACAATAATTTTAAATAAATAAATGAATAAATAAATGTAAAATAGAATAAATAAATGTAAAAATTGAACTATTTATTTTACTTAATTTAGGCTTTACTGGGCTCTTAACTAAAGACAAAACATCGCTTTATAAATAATTATAATAATCAATAATTAATAATATATAAATCATTAATAAGAATTATTAATTAATTTCAAATACGTAAATAACGTAACAATTAAAAATTAGACAATGAATTTAAATAATTCTGATGTCATTAACTTATTGTGAAGCTTTTAACATTTATTTACATTTATAAATTTATTTATAAATGTTAATATTATAATATTAACATTTCTCTTATGTTGCAATCGTACAATAACACAAATGATGCTGTTACTTGGACTATTTTTCTTATGTAATTGGACTCTTAATACATTATATATATATATATATATATATATATATAACCTAAGTCACGTTCAAATTATGATTAATGTACGAAAGAACTAATAGTGAAAATTTATTACAATATATATATACACATATATATATATATATATATACACACACATATATATATATACAGGGTGTCCCATAAGTCCGACATCATAGAAAAAATAATAAAAAAAGGCAAAACAAAAGCTTTTATTTACAGAACGTGCTCAATATGTCCACCATTGTTTTCAATACACAAATTCAGACGTGATACCCAGTCAGCAAGCACACGGTGAATGATGTCAGGAGTAATGGTGTTACATGCCCCAATAATACGCTGCCGGAAATGTTCAACACCCCTAATTTTCTCTGCGTATACCAGCGCTTTCAAGTGGCCCCAGAGATAAAAATCTAGTGGCGTGAGATCCGGGCTTCTAGCTGGCCATTCCACAGGCCCTCGACGTCCTATCCAATGACCAGGGAATTGTTGGTACAGGTATTCCCTTACTTGGGTGTCGTAATGTGCAGGAGCGCCGTCTTGGTCTTGCTGGAACCATGTTGGGGAATTTCCTTCTTCGTTCAAGACACTGCGAAATGCTTCTTCCTTGAGCATACGTAGGTAGGTGCCTCCAGTGACATGTTCATCGAAAAAGAGGGGGTCTATGACGCGATCCTTCCAAATGCTACACCATACCATCACCCGAGATGCACCTTGTTCCTTTGAAGAGGTATACCAGTGAGAGTTGTTTTGAGACCAGTAGCGGGTGTTCTGTCGATTTACCTCACCATTTCCATAAAAAACAGCCTCGTCACTGAAGAGAATGGTGGACGGGAAATTGGCATCCCGAGCATAGACATTATGGCCTGTAGAAAGAGAAAAATATGAATTATGGTTTGTAGAAATAGAAAAATATGAATTTCTCCTATGATGCCGGACTTATGGGACACCCTGTATATTCAATAATAGATACGAGAAATGAACAAGTAATAGAGTAATGTACATATAATCCTAGATTTTTATTAATAGTCCATTATTAACTGAGATTTCAACTCGTTTTTAAACGGATTTACGTTCAAAATATTTTTTGTATCAGCATTTAAATCATTCCATAGTTTGTTCAATGAAAATGGGTACGTTTTGAGATGAACACAGTCTAAAAATGAGGAATAACAGGCTCTGAATTATTTCTAGTCTGATATGAATAGATTTTTTGATGATTTACCAAATATTTATCGAGTGTAAGCTAATGATTTTGTTTTTACATCCGTAACAATGAAAGGAAAATGTACCAGTTTTATTACATCTTTGGGCTTTAGCTCTTTTAACTCCCTAAAGAATTTACTTAAATGATTATGGAAATCAACATCGGATAATAATCTTATTGTTCGTTAATGGATAACAGAATTTTAAAGCGTTGTTAGCGGAATTTCCTCATACAAGGGTGCAGTACGTTATATAAGGAAGGCCAAAAGTATGATACAGAATTAATAAAATCTGTTTAGGAATTCCATGTCAAAGTTTCAACATTATAGCAACGTTCTTTGAAATCTTTATTGGGATATAATTTATATGGTCATTCCAGTGCAAATTCTTTCTAGTGCAAATTCTTGTCAACATTACACGAAGTTTTGTTACAGTACATTCCTTTACAGCGGTTTAATCACATTTAGCTCATAATATATATATATATATATATATATATATATATATATATATATATATGCACTAGAATCACAAAATAACACGTGACCTTATTAATAAGCAACAACCACAAGGAAAGGAAACACAAAGTCCGAGCGCTTTCGTGATATATTCACATTATCAAGGAGACAGAAAATAGACGGAGATTACAAAGTAAATGAGTTAAATAGACAGCAAAAATTCACAATTGGCACCTCAAATTAAAGGCCTTAAAGCCCTCTAAATTTTTCAAATTGATAACATAATCTGTAGGCAGTAAATAACTGAATATAAAAAATTATACTGTATAGATGAAATTAGACAAAAAGAAAACCATACAGAGAACAAAATATTATAATGGTTATTAACACTAGTATTTAATTAAAACAGGCAATTATTGGCAAGATTTAATGAAAAACAAATAGATAACGTAGATACAAATAGAAAACATAATCTGTAGGCTGCTTAATTACTATACAGATGAAATTAGACAAAACACCAGTACAGAAAACCAAAAAAAATTATTATAATGGTTATTAACACTAATTTTAATTGAAATAGGAAAAATTAAGAGGCCCGAAATTAATGAAAACAAAGGGAAAGTTGCCATCGTCTTACAGATTATTACAAAATTTCAACAAACAATCTGGAAAAAAATTGTTATCCCAACAGCAACCACTTCAAAAATCCAATAAACCACCCGCAACCAAAGATTATACACGACAGAAATATTACAATTAAAAGACACATAAGAATGTTAACAGTTCTTACAATAATATTTATTATTTAACCAGGCAAACCATTAAGAGGCAAAAAATGCAGTTAAGAAAACAGTAGGCCCATCGCCAACTTACTGACAATGTACGAATCTTTGTACAACCCAGGGCTAATATTAAAGACCAAATCCGCATTATTCTTGATCACACTTGATTCCAATATATTTCTGCTAACAATAGATTTACTAAACCTTAATTTGGAAGCATTTTCCAATCAATGGGATGATTAGAATCTCTTACGTGAATGAAAATGGCGTTAGATTCCTGGCCACTTCTTATACTGTATTGATGCTGTTTAATACGTACTCAAGGGTCTTACCAGTTTGGCCAATACAGTATAAGAAGTGGCCAGGAATCTAACGCCATTTTCATTCACGTAAGAGATTCTAATCATCCCATTGATTGGAAAAATGCTTCCAAATTAAGGTTTAGTAAATCTATTGTTAGCAGAAATATATTGGAATCAAGTGTGATCAGAATAATGCGGATTTGGTCTTTAATATTAGCCCTGGGTTGTACAAATTAGATTCGTACATTGTCAGTAAGTTGGCGATGGGCCTACTGTTTTCTTAACTGCATTTTTTTGCCTCTTAATGGTTTGCCCTGGTTAAATAAATAAATATTATTGTAAGAACTGTTAACATTCTTATGTGTCTATTTTAATTGTAATATTTCTGTCGTGTATAATCTTTGGTTGCTGGGTGGTTTATTGGATTTTTGAAGTGGTTTGCTGTTGGGATAACAATTTTTTTCCAGATTGTTTGTTGAAATTTGTAATAATCTGTAAGACGATGGCCTTTCCCTTTGTTTTCATTAATTTCGGGCCTCTTAATTTTTCCTATTTCAATTAAATATTAGTGTTAATAACCATTATAATAATTTTTTTTTTTGGTTTTCTGTACTGTGTTTTGTCTAATTTCATCTGTATAGTAATTAAGCAGCCTACAGATTATGTTTTCTATTTGTTATCTACGTTATCTATTTGTTTTTCATTAAATTCTTGCCAATTAATTGCCTGTTTTAATTAATACTAGTGTTAATAACCATTATAATAATTTTGTTCTCTGTATTGGTTTTCTTTTTGTCTAATTTCATCTATACAGTATATATTTTTTATATTCAGTTATTTAGCTGCCTACAGATTATGTTTCAATTTGAAAAAATCTTTAGAGGGCTTTAAGGCCTTTAATTTGAGGTGCCAATTGTGAATTTTTTGCTTGTCTATTTAACTCATTTACTTTGTAATCTCCGTCTATTTTCTGTTCCTCCTTGATAATGTGAATATCACGAAAGCGCTCGGACTTTGTGTTTCCTTTTCCTTGTGGTTGTTTGCTTATATATATATATATATATATATATATATGAAAATTATTTCACGAAAGTACACGTGAAAAATATTTATGATGAATAAACACGAAGGAAAGGAAACACAAAAAGGTGCTCAAGCGCTTTCGTCTAATGACATCCTCAACACTGAAGTACATAAAAGGTTACGGCCTATATATAGGCCGTAACCTTTTATGTACTTCAGTGTTCCTGAGGATGTCATTAGACGAAAGCGCTTGAGCACCTTTTTGTGTTTCCTTTCCTTCGTGGTTTTATTCATCATATATATATATATGATGAAAATAACTACGAAGGAAAAGGAAACACAGAATGGTGCTCATGACACCATTCTGTGTTTTCTTTTTCCTTCGTGGTTATTTTCATCATAAATATTATTCACGTGTTACTTTCGTGAAATAATTTTCATATATACACACACACACACAGGCTGGGCACTTGCGTTTTTTTGCCCGTTTTTTTGCGGTACTGCGGTACTGCGGTACTACTACCGCACTACCAAACCGGTACCGCATAACGCAGTACCGCAAAGGATCGCTGAAAGTACAGCAGTACCGCTACCGCATTCAAATTTCCCGCGGTACTTTCCGCGGTACCGACCAACACGGTAGTACCGCAGTACCGCAGTACCGCAAAAAAACCGCAAGTGCCCTCTGAATTATTTTAATTTCACACACACACACCCACAGAGCCTCGGTGATGTAGTGGTTAGCATCGCTGACTATGAATCCATCGGCCTCGGGATCGAGACCGGGTGATGGCAGGCGGCGCGCAGCAAAACCCAGCTGTTCATCCTTCCACACAATAAAAATTGGTTGGTAGATAAATGGGTACCCTGGATAGCCTAGTGATTAAAACGCTAGGCTGCTGATCGGGAGGGCGTGAGGTCGAGTCCGGTGAGGACTTTGTAATTTCTAACTCCCGTAGTGGGGCGTGGTTCGGATTCCACGTTAAATTGTAGGTTTAAAGTGGAGTGACAAGCATGACCATGAAAAAAAAATGACCTTCGTCAGAATGAACAATTCGAGCGGAAGTAAAACCAAGGTTAACCAATGATGTTTTATATATATATATATATTATATATATATATATATATATTATATATATATATAATATATTACACAGTACTATGCAAAAGTCAGAGACTACTGTCGATCTGATAACTATTAGATAATCTGTTGTATGAAAATTGGTTTTGATACTAAAATACATATTAACTAGAACCTCTGGTTCATATTAACGTATAACTAAGTTATTACTTAAGTGTATAAAGTTGCATAAGCTGGATGACCCTTTAGTCTGTATAAATTGGACTTGAGGTTGATTCATTATATTACTTATAACGCATATGTTTAAAGATCTAGCGAACTATTACTGATGGATCTGCAGTAAATGCTCCTAAGCTATTGTTATCAACATTTACAATTAAAAGTATTGACATATTCACTTAAATTCTGCAAAAAATTTATCCAAACGTTTCTCATTATAATCCTAATTCATGCTGTTTTTTTTCTTTCACAGGCTTAAGAAATGACAAAAAGTACAATTTCTGATGAGATTAGATATAAAATAATGCATTTGCATGGTGAGGGACTGAGTCAAAGAAAAATAAGTGAATCTACAGGCGTTTCCAAAACTGGTGTACAAAAAATCTTGACTCGTCACAGCTCAAATGGGACCCCAGCTGATCGTTCTAGATCAGGGAGGCCCTCTAAGCTTTCTCCATCTGATCTACAATATCTAAAGATTACTTCCCTTCGAGACAGACGCAAGTCTACGGTGCACAAGGTGTTACACAAATGTTTGAAGTTACACGCCTACAAGGTAAATGTTGGAAAATGTGTGGCGTGAGTGTGAATACCGTTTAGACAGTTTACGTGCCATTAGGGGTGCACATGTGGAAGCTTATTAAGTTCATTAACTATGTATTAAAACTTTGTATGTTTATCTACTTATGATTAAAACTGTGTTTGAATACGAGTGTTTATTTAAAAGTTATAGCATGCTTTAATCAGGGTAATCATTTATGGACACAGTAATGAATCAACCCTCAAGTCCAATTTATACAGACTAGAGGGTCATCCAGCTTATACAACTTTATACACACTTAAGTAATAACTTAGTTATACGTTAATATGAACCAGAAGTTCTAGTTAATATGCATTTTAGTATTAGAACCAATTTTCATACAACAGATTATCTAATAGTTATCAGATCGACAGTAGTCTCTGACTTTTGCACAGTACTGTATATATATATATATATATATATTATATATATATATATATATATATATATATATATATATATATATATATAAATAATAAACATTTGTAAGAGAGTCAGTCCTCGCTAATCAGACTTAATGAAGCAGTCGTAGGGTCGGAATAGCTAACAAATCGGAATAATGGGGTGTTCCCCATAAAGCTATCATGAGTTTATGAGTTATCAGTTTATTAAAAAAATTCATATTGTTATTTTCAACACTTTGTATAAAGTTACTGATATTTTGATTCTATCTCCGTGACTTTGGCCACGAAGCCACCATCCAAACGGATCCCTCTGCAGTACATCATGCCCACTTTAAGATAACTTATATCTCTTCTGGGGACTATTTTTGTATTTACTCTAAAAGAAAGCTGAAAATCAACCGCAGCATAATAAAATATTAAGTGTTCTACATATAATATGGATACAGAACGATGTGATACAGGATATGACGCCTTATCATGAAGCGTGAAATATGAACGAGAAACCTACAGGCGCTTCCAAACATTTGAGCGGTAATACTCGTGTATATATATATATATATATATAATTATATATATATATATAATTATATATATATATAGCTTCACGGTCTGCAGTTTGAATATTTACTAAACTTATAAATACTCTACACCGGCTCGGATTTTTGGTTCACCCTGTACGATGAGTCAGTTCATATTGAAATTAGGTTTGTGGTGTGTGTGTGTGTGTGGTGTGTGTGTGTGTGTGCATATATTACATACATAAATTTCTAATATGTGCATACTTGAATATTCCATGTACAGATAAAATTTCTTTAATGTAAACATACTCCATGCACATTCGTTCGTTCGTTCGTTCGCGCGCGCGCGTGTGTGTGTGTGTGTGTGTGTGTTTGTGTTAAATTAATGTTTATTTTGCATACGTAGATCAATACAGATACCATTTATACCCGAGCAGATATTATTAATTAACTTACAAGAGTCACAAATGCGTCAGTTTTGAGTTTAGTAATTGCCACGAACGTAGAATACAACTCCAAAAACTTTATTATGAAACAAACAAACAAACAAAGAAGAAAAACAGCAGTAAAATCATTCATGTATTTTTATTGCCATAAATAATTGAAGTTTCTCAGAATTCGAAACTGGGGGTGGAATTTCCCAGTTGTGAGAGCGTCACAACTCAACCTTTCCGCCTTTGAAGCACCAACGGAAACTGTGATCGTTATGAAAGAAAAAAACTGTGAACGCTTTATATAAAAGCGAAGGAAATGAGCTGTTGAGATTCAGATAAGGTATTGTCACTTACGGAGTTGTTTACAAGCAGCAAGCAGAAAGTCTCGCGTTTGGTACGTGTAAACCGTGTCTTTTGCGTCTCTCGTATTTTTATTTTAGAATTTAATGGTTGCTTTTACCGTGATTTTAATAATATTGTTTGGAATTATTTTTATATTAAATAAATGTGTACTACGAGGAATTTAAGCGCTGTAGCCATATATATAATAATTGTATATCTATAGTGGTCTTAAACTATTAAGAATTAGAAACTCAGTCATTTTATATATATATATATATATACCACAGGGTGGCCTAAGATAAAATAGCCCCATTGAGTTTTGTTAAAAGAAATAATTGCGCTACTTCAGCTTGGGCCACCTTGTATATTGGGTGCTGGTAGCTTAGTGGTTTTATGTGTAGTGGAATCATTGAATTATTTACATTTTAATAGTTCAGTCGAATATACTCCAATCAGTGGATGTATATACTGTTCACCCCCCCCCCCCCCCCACCCCCCCACCGCCCCACCTTCTCTCTCTCTCTCTCTCGTGTGTGTATGACTGTACAAGTGTACATGCAATGAAGGATTTTTATTTAATATCGGTTGATTTAAAGGTTAAAAATTATATTGTAATTCCGAATTTATTAAGTTTTTTTTTACAAAAGAGTAGAATTTATCATGGTTATTTTCGGTACTCAAATACTAAGTCTAACCAGAGTTTGATATATACATAAAATTGTCAGATAATTAATCAAACAGTTTGCCAGTATGGTAGGTTAAGTGGCTATGTTGGCCTTATTTTTGTATTAAGTTCAGTGTATACGTAAGATTGTACTTGTATGTTAGGTTAAGTGGCTATGGATTGTGAATGATCCACAATAAAGATGTTTTGTTTCTTTGTTTTGTTTGAGGAAATCATAAAATAATTCGATATCAGGTTGTTTATTTTGATGTGTACTTTACGTATTGATATAAAATTTGCATATTTATATATATATATATAATATATATATATATATATATATATATATATTATATATATATATTATATAATATATTTATGCAGTAAAATCACAGAATAACACGTGCTCTTATTAATAAGCAAACAACCACAGGGAAAAAGGAAAAAGAAACACGAAATCCGAGCGCTTTCGTGATATATTCACATCTTCAAGGACAAGAAAGAAATTTCTTTTCTATTTCTTTCTTTCTTGTCCTCGAAGATGTGAATATATCACGAAAGCGCTCGGATTTCGTGTTTCTTCTCTCCTTTTTCCCTTTGGTTGTTTGCTTATATATCAGGGCGTCCCAAAAAAATGTGTATACACACTTTAACAGCTGATAGCTCAATTGATGTTTCTTTCTTTCCAAGTTAAACCATTAGAATTAATAATGGCAGTCAGACTAAGCTTTGAACAAAGGAAATTCATTCTAAAATGCTACTGGAAGTGTGAAAATGCAGTTGAAGTGCAAAGACAGTTTAGGAGGGAGTTTCAAACAGATCCACCAACGCGACTTACCATCACTCGAATTAGAGATAGTTTGAAGCCGATGGAACTGTTCAGAATGTCCACAAGAAGCGTTCCGGAAGACCACGGACATCGACAAGCCCACAAAGCAAGAAAGAGTACTGGAAACGTATCACCAAAGTCCAAGAAAATCTGTGCGGCAAGCGAGTCGTGAGGTAGGAATTTCAGAATCGTCTGTCCAACGCATTTTGAAGCGCTGTCAATGGAAAAGTTACATTCCAAGATTAGTCCATGCTATTAATGAAGATGATCCGGACCGAAGAGGGAGTATTGCGAGTGGTACTTGGCACGATGTGGATGTGGATTGGACGAAGGGGTTTCGTAGAATACCCTCCGCGTTCACCAGACCTCACACCACTAGACTTTTTTTTATGGGGATACTTAAAAGACAAAGTCTACGCTATAAAACCTGCAACAGTCACTGAATTGAGAGCAGCCATGAACGAGAATGCACACAAATACCAAACGAAATGTTTCGTGATGTTTGCGATTCCATTGCTTCGCGTTATCAGCAGTGCCTGGACCAGAACGGACGTCAGTTTGAAAACAGGCGTTGACAAAACAATTAAATAATGTCTGTAGATTCTATTACATTTTGAAAATGAAATGTATTTTAATAAACACTGCCTTTATAAGTATTTAAAGTGTGTATACATTTTTTTGGGACGCCCTGTATATATATATATATGAGGTTAGTTACTGTTTGGAGTAAACAAAAAATAAACAATCGATATTTTTTCCGAGTTTATTGCTCGTTGGTAAGATTACGGATGTTCGTATCATGATTGAATGAAATTTCAAAGTTTAAAGGTCAGGGTACTTGTAGGTTATCTTCCCCCCCCCCCCCCCCCCCCCCCCCCCACCACCAATTTTGACAGAATATTTTCGTTAAATCTACCGAAAATATCACGACTTAACCTAACCAATTATCAAGGGCGTACAGTTGATATATTAGTAAATAGTAAATACTATTCCAGAAACAAACAATGTTATAATTAATAATAGATCAACTGTACGGGTACGCCCTTGATAATTGGTTAGGTTAAGTCATGATATTTTCGTTAGTTTTAACGAAAATATTCTGTCAAAATTGGTGGGGGATAACCTACAAGTAGCAAGGTCAGTCACAGGAAGTGCCGAAACATCTTGTTTTACGTCATGTCCATTTTTTTTCACACTTCTTGGGGAGTAAAAGGGGATGGGGATTGGGAAAATTTTTTTCCTCCCTTCTTTCTGACGGTCTTCATGGCTTCAGGATCCGGTCGGTCAACCGTCATCGTATTTATTTAGACACGAAACAGAATGGGTCGTACGTTATTTTTATTCCTGAAATGATGAGAGTTCGTATAAATGATGGGGAAAAAGTTTTCCTGGCTGGGCAATTCAAACACTTTCCGGATGAAAAAGGAAAAGATCTATTTGTACCGAAGAGAAATTTTTTTTTGGGTTGAAAAATGACTCTTTAGTTATGCGTCTTTATCCGTTTTCTTTGATTATAGAGCAATTTTTTTTTAAGAGAAAACTTTAGTTTCGAGCTATACTTTCGTATTTCTCATAATGATCTCTCGTATGAAGGCTAAAATTAGATTAATCTTTCGAAGAGAAAGAGCATCTAGGTTTTTTTTTATCCTAATTTTCCTTGTTTTTTCACTCTTCGCGACGCTACGTCACTTTATTGATACATTTTCATTATTTTTCAGATTTGAGATTTAATATCGAAGTAAAAGAAGCTTATAAA
Organism: Bathynomus jamesi; assembly: GCA_023014485.1. NCBI lineage: Eukaryota > Metazoa > Arthropoda > Malacostraca > Isopoda > Cirolanidae > Bathynomus > Bathynomus jamesi. The sequence continues at coordinate 107,372 of JAJOZX010001379.1, read as the reverse complement.
ATTTTTAAAATAATGAAGTGTTTTGTGATCATTTCTTTAATAGCTCTTTTTGCTATAATATTAAGTAAGTATCTATCCAATTATTATGTAATACAAATCTTAAATTCATAATAAAGTGTGACTATTTTAATTTCTAGTTTTGAAGTAATAGGAAAAACCATACATAACAAATTAATGGTTTCAAGGTATTAAGAACAACTCTCCAAATTTAATTGGACTTTCATTCGCGTGACATTACTGTAGTACTAACACTTGATATAGAATAGGCTACTGTATGGTTGGATCTGTGATACATTCAAATAATGTACTTTTAGTGTTAGGATGCGGTATTAATCTAATCATTTGCTTCGCAGGTGTCCAAGGAATGCCACAGTCACAGCAGCTTCAGTTTCCGTGTCACGTTCCTAACATCAAGAATTATGTATGTGGCTCCAATGGTAGGACGTACATGAATGAACATGCCTTAAACTGCGATAGACTTTTCTTCTCAAGTAAGATTTTAAAACACTCTCAACCGGTTTCCTTAAAATGATTCATGCGGATTGTTGCATTATTATTCTCTAGCTTTTGATTCACATCCATACGTATATTAAAATAATAATAATAAAGGTGCTCCGTGCGTGTTTATAAGTCAAAAGACAGCGCCATATATACCGCAGATGGTATACCATTCAATAGAGGGTGCTACTGTAGTATGCGGTCTACCTACGATTCGGCGGTCTACCTTTTAATTATAGCTTCTTATCTTGTTTACTAATTGTTTCTTTACATCCCATTGTCAATCGCCCTTGACGATTGGTTAGGTTTAGTCATGATATTTTCTTTAGTTTTAACGAAAATATCATGATTAAACCTAACCAATCTGTAGGTAGACCGCATACTACAGTAGCACCCAATAGAGATACATACAGTTGTAAAAGAATTTGTATTTCTTCACTTGTACGTTTACTTTATGTATTTACATTTTACATTTCTTTCTAACTTTATACGATGGTCATACTCGTAGAATCAAAATAAATGCTTCCAATAGACCTCTTAGTATACAAGCACATTTGAGCGTACGAGGTGGGTATTTGGCTATACCAAGTTTCTGTAGATGGGGAGGGTTGAACTATTAATTCGTGGAACAATTGCAAAATCGCCACTGTGGCGAGTTCGCCCCTCGTACTCGCGACGCCACACACACACACACATATATATATATATATTACAGTCAATATGTAAAATTAGGCACGTTATAAATTGACTGAAATTCAGGCAATGTGTCAAATTGGTGATACACACAAAACCTAACGTAATATAACCTAACTTTTCTGGTAATGCTGCGTATACATGCCCACTGGTATTTTCCAATATGTTGCCTAAAATTTCATAGCTAGGTTAGGTTTAATTAGGTATTACGAGGGGCGGTCAGAAAATAAGTTTACATGGCGTATAATTCCGTAACTAAAGGACCTACATTGATTATTTATGTTTGTATCAGGTGAATTCGTTAATCATTGTTGGCAATACTGGACGTCGATTCGAAGCTGTGAAGTTTCTCTGAATCCCTTCTAGCTGTCTAATGTTTTCTTTTTTATATGGGCATGTTAGGACCGAGCAGTATTCCAATTTGGTATGATCAGTGTTTTCAGTAATCATTATATTCCTATCCCTTCGTTTAAAGGTTCTCAGTATCTGCCCAGTTATTCTCTTTGCTCTGTTTACTGCTATCTTATTTTGTGTTTCAAATTTTGCATCATCAGTTAATTATATATATATATATATATATATAATATATATATATATATACACTGGGTGATCCAGATAAATGGGACCCATAAAAAAAAGCCAAATATTCTTAATATTTAATTCCTTTCATAAAAACTATATATCATTCGAAAGAGTAGAGTTACAAGTTTATTATGAAATATTTATTTTTTTAAAATGACTCCTTTCAAATGTGCTCCATTAGTTGCCAAGCATTCCAGTGTTCTCGCTTGTAAGTTCTGCATCACTTTTACAAGAGTGTGCGGTGGTATGGCCTGTATCTCATTTGTGATGGCGGCCTTCAATTCTTGCAAGGTCGTTGGGTTATTTCTGTAGACCCTACTCTTTAAATATCCCCAGAGATAATAATCTAAGGGAGAAAAATCCGGAGACCTTGCGGGCCATTCAACGTCTCCAAATCTTGAGATTAACTCGCCTGGAAACGTTTGACGCAAAAATGCCATGCAGTTCCTCGTGGTATGGCAGGTAGCTCCGTCTTGTTGGAACCAGTGGTTTTCTAGACAAAGATCTCTTAATTAGGAATAAGGAAATCGGTCAACATTTTTTCGTAGCGATCACCATTTACAGTGACCGTGTTTCCGGTGGAATCCTCGAAAAAGTACGGCCCTATGATCTGAGATGCAGTAAGACCACACCAAACAGTTACACGCTGACTATGCAACGGGACTTCGGTAATATTCAATGGATTTTCTGTTGCCCAGAAACGACAATTTTGTTTGTTTACAGTTCCATTCAAGTGAAAATGGGCTTCGTCTGACATAATCAAAGTTGCTAGAAAATTGGTGGTGTCATTTACCTTCTGTTGGATCCATTGACAGAATTGTCGTCTTCGTGCGAAATCTCCATCGTTTAGTTGTTGCACTGTTTGAATTTTATATGGAAAGAGCATTAAATTTTGCTTGAATATACGGTGTGTTGTTCTATATCCAACTCCTAACAGCTGAGAAGCACGTCTGATGCTTATGTTAGGATTATCCTGTACAATTTCATGAGTTCTGTTAATGATCTCGTCTATCCTTGCTGTGCGCACTCTTCCAGTTGGTTTTCTTTTTCCAATGCTGCCAGTTAGGGAAAAGTTTCTGACACACCGACGGATTACTTTCTTAGAAGGTGATTTTGACATCTGAAAATTTGTCTTGAAAGATCTTTGAGCTGAAACTACACTTCTTCCATGCTCATAATATTGCTCAGTTATGAAACGCAGCTGTTCCACAGTCCATGCAGTCATCTTGAAGGGTTAGTTTTAACTAACACTTTTATTTTGTTTTGTATCTTATCTTGTCTTGTATTGTCAAAACCTATACAATCCTGTACAAACTTGTAACTATCCTCTTTCGAATGATGCGTATGATTTTATAAAAGGACTTATACTTTAAGAGTTACAGGGGTTTCTTTTGGGTCCCATTTCTCTGGATCACCCTTTATATATGTGTGTGTGTGTGTGTGTGTGTGTGTGTGTATACAGTATATGCTGTCATTTGCAGCACAAAATTAAGAAAAACAACAACCAAATTTCACGTTTCGTATAAAAATAAAATTAATACTGTTCTTTTTCATACGAAACTTTTATTAAAATGAAATCACAATTTTTCGTATTAAAATAATGGAACTTTAATAATTTAACCCTTTAACCCCGGATTTGTTTGTAGTGTTAAGTTATGAATGCGTGTATTTGAAAGGTTACCAATATCTATCGGTCGTCCTTTTAGGGTTAATTTAACTTAATTTAATTTAATCTAATCTAATCAAACTCCCCCCAAAATTTGCTAATGAAATGATACGTCCAAGAAATATCGTTCTTCCGCTTTCTACAGTGCAAAGGTTAAACAAAATAAATAATGATTTTAGAAGCTTTACACTATGGCGACGCGACGTTATGACCCAAGTATGGAGTCATTATGAACTTCAGGAACGTTGAATAAGTTGTAAACTGTATCTAGAGAAGTTAACTATCTTGGCTATAGCATCATTGTGTGTGTAATATATATATATATATATATATATATATATATATATATATATATCCTTATGGAATAGTCATAGAATGATGTTTAAAATGTTTGTCACTTTCCCAGAAGTCTCCGCCGATGAAGGCAGGACCTTTACACATCTCTCAGCAATATGTATTCAGAACGCTGGGTTCTGAGAGATTATGGATAATTATCCAGTCTCCAGTCGGGGACCATGTTTCATTTCTTCCAAAGGCTGACCAGTCGGAGGAAGGAAAATGTATTTATACCTTAACTCCGATACTGTATATATATATATATACATACACACAGTACAATGGTATCGCCCACTTTACTGATTTTATTCTGACTAACGCCACGCAATTTTATTCAATCTTGGAGGAAACCTCGTTCAGGCACCAAAGGGCCAATGTGTCATATTTCTCATATTGCACACGTTGTTTCATCATTTGCACAGCTAACCTAATACACACATTGCAGTCTACTATATATATATATATATATATAGATATATCAGTTGCGTTCTTAAAAATTCCTTTGAAGAAGGGATGGGGGGTGAGGGAATCATGTTTTTCATCAATTTTACATAAAAAAATTTAGCCTTCTTGAGAATTAGTTGAACACTTTTTAGTTAATCGCCATTATAACAAATACTTTCCACGTTTCCTCAGTAATCATTAGCGATGTTTGTAGAAAGCCACGGTTATATGGCCGAAGGTCGGTACGAAAATAATGCCTCCTATTTTTCAGTTCGTAAATATGATAAAAGACACTACTTTCGTACCGCCTCTCGTTGGTATAGAAATTAATATTTATTAAATGCAATGTCTCCATGAGTGAATTTGTTTTAAACATTTTTTTTCTTTTTCTTTTTTGGCAGGACTTCAAATTTTTGAGAGAAAAGGTGCGAAGATATTTAGGGGTATATGAAATCCCAAAATTTCACTTAATAAATGAATTCTATAAATATATGCCAAAAGTTATGTAGAACAGAGCCAAATCTAAATATTTTTTTTTATCTCTTTAAGAAAACAATTTGCTGAGGTGAATATTGTTTAAAATATGAATATTTGTTTAATGTAAACTAGATTTTTTTTAGCTGTAACATCATTTAATTCATTTTCAACAAAATTGGGTCTGATAATTTTCAACACGGTATTTTGTTAGTCTAAAATCCAAACAAATATTTTGTTTCAATTAATTAAACAAAATTTTTAGTGACAAATTAATCTAAACTTCTCTGATAAGGGAAATTCTTGACGAATTTAAATACAATACTTAGCTCTGCACAATTTGTATGAACAAATATATTTCGCAAAATATATTTCACAAATTAGCTTCAAAGCATATATTTATACATATACATGTTCTGGAACAGATGCTTTCATGTTTTAAAACAAAATAGTCCTTATTTATTTATTTAGAATATTTATGTCTTGTTTAGCTCGTAATAAAAACGCTCTGAAATTAAATTCTGATAGTTTAGCGTTAATGAATAATCACCCTGCAACATTATCCTGCCTTAATTTGAGAGCATAACAAATAATTATTATGCTTTAGCGGCTTCAACAAAGTTTACAGATTAAGGTAGTCCCTCCACGCTTCTACAAGATTTCATATACAATTTTTTAAAATCGAGGAAAAGCCATTCAGTCAATAAACTTAAACAAAAGACTTCAACCATCAAAATTCTGAGCTTCACACCCAAAGTGACTGGGTCAAAATTTGTGAAACTGCATTTAAAATCTAAGTGACTCGTGAGTTTAAAGTAAATGTTAAGGTTTCACTGACTGAAAATTTTCTGTTCAGAATCTTTTGTTGAAAACTATTGAAAAGTTACAGTACGAGCCTGGACTGACAAAATGATTTTATAAACACTTAAAAGTCGGAATCAAATTCTCTTCAAAGCTTTTGCAGAAGATAAATTAATAATTACACGAATGTATACCAGTTCTAAATTTGAGGTACCATGACAATACTAGTTTAATACCTTAAATACATATTATTATTATTATTATTATTTTTGTTATTAATTTATATTAAAAAATAAATACTTTGAAATCTATAAAGTTTATTTCAAGCCTTTATACGAGGGCCACTCAATATATTTTGCTCCACCATTTTTTTTTCTTTACAAGTTTCCTTGTAAGTTCCAGAAATTTTATTCACTAGTAGTTACATACCTTTTTTACAAGTTTTTATTTTTCCACATATCTCCATCCTTTTCTACGGCTTTCCTCCACCTCGAAACAAGGCTGATTCCAACTGTTTGCAAATACTTTTGTCTGAGATTAATTTCTTCCAGGACTTCACACCAGAAAGAAAGGTAACTCAAAAAAGAGAAATCACATACAGCAGACAGCAAAATCTGAGCTGATCCTCTTGTGTCCACATTTTCTTTGGGATCGCACAGTACTTCAAGGGTATTATCAAGGGTATTATTATCATTATTAATTATCATTAATTATCATTTATAAACACTTAAACATCACTATGATACCACATTGTCAAAAATTACTGGACACTGGTATAAGTACCATGATATTGTTATAAACACCAGCACTTTATGCTTTATCATAATTATTTAATGAAACATACCTCATGTAAGGGGTTCCAAAAAACCTTAGCCCCCCCATTTGCAGCTTACATGTTTACTTATATCGAAATAGTTTTTAGTGATTATAAAAATATATAAAATTCTTTATTTACTGCAGGTATTAAAATTACTCTAGCTGATAAAGTGATAATATAATGGCTTCTCAATTAATTGGTGATTCGGAGAGGCAACGTGTGATAGATCGCATACGAGCAATAATATTTCGGGAAGCTGTGATGCTGGAGCCACCTTTATAACACGTTCATGGGTTGCCAAAAAGTTGCGAAGAAGTGAGAACTTCGTCAAAAGAAATTGGAATAAAACTTTGGATGAATGTGAAATGGATACAACCAAATCTGAGCGCCCAAATTTGCCACTCTCTCAGGAAACAAAGGACATCATTGAAAGCGGTACGCGTAAGCGGAAAAACAGCTGTGCTAAACTTTCTAGAGAGATCGAAGTGTTGAGAGGAAAGATCGTTAGTGGTGAGATCATTCGACTGTACCGTCATAGGCAAGGTTTAAAGCCTTGGCATGAACTTCCAAAGCCAAGAAAAACTCAACTTAACATCGATGACAGAATGTGGTTTGCCCATTATCTTGAAGATTGCGATGTGGATGATTTCATGCATTTAGCTATCTCCGATGAATTTTTTGTTTACGTAACACGTCGGCCTAACTACCAAAATGATCGAGTGTGGGCCACAACACCAGATGAAATCGATGACAATGAACATTATCGCGAATTATTAAAAAGTCCAGACTGTGTTGGTGTGTTTTTTTGTTCACTGCAAGGAAGCTCATGTGGGTGCTGAAGCCAAATGGTCAGAGTTGGGATGGACAGTATTTTCGTGATATTATTCTATCCCAGCATGTCATTCCTTTTCTAAGAAACCCAAACAATGTTATGGATGTCGATCAGGTCACACTTCTGCACGATAAGGCCCCCTGCTTTAAGGCATTAGCCACTCAACAGTTGTTGCGGAACCATGAGATCAATTTCTTTGGAAATGAAGAATGGCCAGGAAATTCTCCTGACCTGAACGTCTGTGAATACATTGGATCAGTTATAAAGGACAAGGTTGAATGTCTCTTGTTTCAAGAACCTGCAGCAAATCGATTTTCGAAGGATACAATGACGCAACACATTGAAACTGTTTTAGCAAATTTGCGTAACGATCAAGATCTATTCACGTCACTTTTGGCAAGCTACCCAAAGCGAATTCAGGCTGTCTTGGAAGCCAATGGCGGGAACACCAAGTTTTAATTGTTTCTCATTAAATGCAGGATTAAATTCTCTTTTGTAAGGTATGTTTAGTTTTACTGTACCTCTAATGGTTTAGGCCATGGGCGGGGGGGGCTAAGGTTTATTGGAGTCCCGTATGTGGAGTCACAGTGTCAAGTGAACAAGACTTGGAATGTCAGTTGCAGCCAGCTGGCTATGCTCAACAAACTGATGACTAAAACGTCAACAAACGTTTGCCTTTCGATGTAATTTTTATCAAATATTTAATTTTTCGTTTGTAAATTTTGTATTGCCAATAAAAATAAAAATTTATTTTATAGTGGAAATTAACATTAACCTGTTGTAATAGTTTGAACATTTTAAATTTTTTTTCTTACTTTGGCGAATTTTTCATTTGGTTTGAATTGAAAACTTGTACTGGTATTTCAACTCTCCCGATGGCACCCCCCCCTCCTGGCTGTCACCCGGGGCGGACCGCCCCCCTCGCACCCCCTTAGTACGCCACTGGCTGGAGCCACCTCTTAACCTCCTCAACAACCTCATCGTCACTCTGAAACTTTCTTCCACGAATAGCATCCCTCATTGGCCCAAACAAATGGAAGTCTGAAGGTGCCAGATCCGGGCTGTATGGAGGGTGGGGTAACACAGTGAAGCGCATTTTTGTGATGGCCTCTCTCGTTTGCAAACTGTTGTGTGGTCTTGCGTTATCGTGCAAAAGAAGAACGTCTTCCAGTTTTCTCTCCGGTCGAACTCGCTTTATACGTCTCAGAAGATGGTGGCCATAACCTTTCCTACAGAGGGAGCCATTTTGAACTTTTTCTTGCGTGGGGAGTCTGTGTGATGCCACTCCATGGATTGGCGTTTTGTTTCAGGTTCAAAGTGGTGTACCCAAGTCTCATACCCAGTCACAATTCGTAAAAGGAAGTCATCTCCTTCTGTCTCGTATCGAACCAACGACTCGGAAGCAATTTCTTTTCTTTAGGCTTTGTGGTGTTCAGTCAGTTCGCGAAGAACAAACCGTGAACACACTTTTGAGTATCCCAGTTGCTGAATTATCGTATTCACACTTCCTTCACTAATTCCTAGCTCCAGTGATAGCTCCTTGTATGTGACGCGCCGATTTGATCGAATGATGCTGTTAGCACGTTGCACAGTATGAGATATCACAGCCGATGCCGGGCGACCGCTGCGTTGCTCATCATCGAGGCTGGCTCTCCCTCTCTCCGATGATCTCACACGTTTAGACCAGCATCTCCGTAAACGTTTTGTAGACGTTTGTGAATATTTCCAACTGTTTCCTTCTCTGCGGTTAAGAACTCGATAACAGCTCTCTGTTTACGACGCACATCACTGTCAGACGCCATTTTCGAAACTGCGTTAACCATCAGTTTTATACAAGGGCGCTTAAATGCGGTTTTATACAAGGAGGGAAGGTTCAAACTGGAAAAATCCGGTTATGTGAACCGCAGAAAGTTCGAACTTCCGGCCCAAAAGACATTTCAGCCCTATGGCCTATTATTTAGCTAAGAAAAAAGGGTGGGCCAAAATATATTGAGTGCCCCTAGTACATTACATCTCTGTATTTTATTCAATATTTATTGTAGTATAAAATTAATGTGTATTAAAGGAATATACAAAATTAAATAGACACCTTCAGTTTTCCATAGTTCTTGATTTGATAATAAAAGTCAATAAATTATAATACATTTATTGAATGAATATATTTAGAATCGTGTTGCTTTTTCCTTTCTTTTATGTAAAGCTGACACACGTTCTGCCATTCCATTGATGAGCTTTGCCATTTATTCTTGAGAACGCTCAGCGTGGTGTCTATTTATTTTTGTCAATCTTCTGTATTCAATTAATATTTATAATAAAGCATAAAATATGGAAAGCAACTTATTAAAAGTGAAATGACAGGATCGAAAAAAAAGTTCGCCTAGAAATATAAAGTTTTTTAATACCATAAAAAATTACTTATCAGCAATGACTGTGTTTTGGTTTATGAAATTTTATAAGTTACCAAAAAGAATAGATTAATTATCCAAAGAAAAACAAAATTTTACCAATTAGTAATTTTTTATGCGGTTTAGAAATCTTAGGTTTCTACAAGCGAATTTTTTTCTTGAAACTATACTTGCCTTGATTAAGATACCAAAGTCGGGATACAGTGAGCCATAAGTTATAGGTATGTTTTAATAATGTATCCCGACTTTTTTTTAACCCATGATACGACCTTCATATACCGCAAAGCCTCTCCAGTATAAAATTAGAGAACTCATTAACGTACAGTTTTTAGTCAAATGCCTTTGAGCAAATTTATGATACCTTTAAACAGTGAAAATGAAAGGAAAAAAGAGAAAGTCTGCTACATGCTGTTTCAGGGCATGACAAGTAGCAGACTTTCTCTTTTCGTCCTTCAGTTATCTCATTGGTCCCATGGGTAGATTATTCTTACCAGCGGATCAAAGTGAACCAAGGCTATCTTGAACAGATGTCGCATGGAGTTGTTCAAGTCGAGGCTGAAAGATTCTGGGAGGGTCAACAACCATGTTCAGTGCCTACATCGGTTAAACATCAAATATTTATTTGATCTTCTTTGCTTTTGCACTCAGATTGCTATATATATATACACACAAAAAGGAATACAAAGGACACCAGACAGCAACAGACCGGATGGTCCCTACAAGGCTGTCTGTTCAAGAAAGAAGGTTAAAAGATGTAAGAAAATTTAAAAACATGTGAAAGTGAAAGTGTTAAAAAGCAAAGCAAAGAAAAGAGGTTGAAAAGAAATAAAGAAATTTAAAAATAAAGTAAAAATTTTAAAGTAAAGAGGAGGGAATCTGAGGGAAAATTCTACAATACTTCTACGCGTTAACAAATGCTTCTAATTCGGGGTTTAAGGCAAGATAAGCATCTAGTCTCTTTTTAAAGGATTCAATCGCATTACTTTGAACTACATTGGCTGGCAATCCATTCCACAAATTAACTATACGATTGAAGAAAAAAATGTTTAACTTCATTGAAATTAAAATGTTTACCCACTAATTTGAGACCATTACCGCGAGTTCTATCTGCATTTCTGAAAGTGAAATGATTTTTGGCGTTGACATTATCAAAACCTTTAATCATTTTAAATGCTTGGCTTAAATCTCCTCGAATACCCTCTTTACAAGTGAGGATAAATGTAACGTTTCTAAACGGGCAGCGTATGATTTGTTTCTAAGTCTGGGAATAATCTTAGTAGCCCATCGCTGAACCCTCTCCATTCTGTCTATGTCTATGCCCTGTCGTAAATATGGGAACCAGAACTGAACGCAGTATTCCAGGTGGGGACGTACTAAGGAGTTATATAATGTAGCATTGTTTTCTCCTACTTAAATTCAAATGATCTACCAATAAATCCTAAGATTCTATTTGCTTATCTGACCGCTTCGATACATTGCTTACTCGATTTAAGAGTGTCGGCAACAATAATACCTAAATCTTTCTCTTCTGTAACACTCGTTAGTGTCTTGTCGCGAGTAAAATACTTTTCTTTAACATTGTTTCTACCAATATGCAACGTTTTACATTTATCTATCATATATTAAAGTTTGTTTGCCAAATTTCTGCCCACTCTATTAATTTATTAATATCTTCTTGAATCTGCAAACGTTCTGCCGCTGATTTTGTTCGTCTCCCTAGTTTGGTAGCAACCGCAGATTTTAAAATTATACTCTTAATTCCCATGTCGATGTCAGTGATATAAATAATAAAAGGAACTGGTCCCAGAACTGATCCCTGAAGCACGCCGCTAGTTACACTTTTCCAGTTAGACGCTTTGCCATTAATGACCACGCTTTGTTTCCATCCTCTAAGCCAATTTTCGATCCATTTCAGAACATTACCATCAATTCCGTGAGAATGAAGTTTAGCTAATAATCTTCTTTGTGGCACTTTATCAAACGCTTTTTTAAAATCGAAATATATAATACTACTGTTTTACTCTCGTCGTATATACTGTATTCAGGGGTGTAGTGTTGCGGGAGCTCACGGGAGCGCCGTTTCCGCACCTCCATTCATCCAAATTTTTTTTTTTTTTTTATACTTGGAAGTTTGGAACAAACAGACTGAGATGAAAGCACTGGCTTCTTATTGTGATTTCAAATTTTGAATATTCCAAGTCTAAGTGAATTATTATTATTATTATTATTATTATTATTATTATTATTATAAAATAGTTTAACCAGACCAGTGAGTCTCAACTGAGACTCTCATAGGGCTGGCCAGTAAGTAAAGTAACGTGAATTTTACTATATACCGTACAGTTATATCATGCCATAATATAGCTTGACATTATCATTATATGCAAAAAAATGCCATAAATCATAGAGATAGAGAGGAAAATTACGCTCTGCTTTTTAAATAGGCTAATCTCTAATGCTTATGAAAAATTCCGGTAAAAACAAGAGCTAGCCTATTTAATCGTATTTAGGAAAAAGCTAAAAAAATTCTATTTCTCTATGAAATATTTGTACTGCATATCAAATTACTGACAATATATATTTTCGCTTATTCTGGGGAGTAACCTGATTAACTGATGTACCGGTACAAGGAAATAATAGCAGAATTTAAAATTATGTACCAACATGCCGGTATTTCCTTAGAGCTCTTGCACCTTAAAATTTGCCACTACCCTCCCTGTATTTACAATATCATTAAAGAAATCGAACAAATTAGTAAGACAAAAACGATTACGTCGAAAGCCGTGTTGAGAAACTTTGATTAATTTATTTATTTGTAAGTGATTGACTATTTTGTCCCGAACGATCGTCTTCATAAGCTTGCTAACTACTGAAGTCAGACTAATGGGACGATAAGGTAGGGTGGGGCAAGACGCCCACCTTAAGCAAAACAGCTCGTAATTTTCAAATGGATTACCGTATCTGGACATAAACACGCACAAACCTAGCCGCAGCATTGCTCTATCTACAAGCATAATGATATTGTCATTGCAATGAGGTGATTACTGTTATTGGACATTTTAAAAAAATAGCCTGTATAGGCATTTTACCTCACAGCTGGGGCAAAACGCCCTTTTCTTGGGGCAACATGCCCATGGCTGGGCGTTTTATTGTGCGTGCTTTATGTGCCCACTTCTTGCTCTGTAGGCAGTGCAGCCATATTTCCAGAGACCCAGAATTGCTGAACGGCTCTCCACAAATTAGACAAAGCCATTCTTCCTCCTCGTCACTACTTTCTGGACATGACCGACTGGTACATAATTTTATCATTGCCCTCCCTTTGTCTTTTGTCAGTGCCTTCCCTTTTCCTTTGGATGGTGCCTTTCCCTCGCCTTTCGTTGCTGCCTCGCAGTCCTCTTATAGCTTCTAACCATTTTGGGTAGTTACGGCACTGAAAAGGCAATATAGAATGTTAGTACAAAAACATTATTCGTTTATTTTTTTTTTTTTTATATGATTTTAATCATTGTTAACTGTTTTCTATCATGGCATCAAGATACATAGCATTGTTTATTATACTATTAAAATTACCTTACAACAGTAAAAACAACTGCAGGGTTAGAAAGGTAAAAACAATTGCAGAGAAAAAAAATTACAGGGGTAAAACGCCCATCTAGTCATTTTGCCCCAGCCCTCAGCCCCGCCTGCTATTTGCAATATTAGAAGCAAAAATCTCATGACGCCATGGCTTATCGCTCACTAACTAGGTACTATAATGTTAGAGATAACTAGCATTACTATTGACATAATGTGGCTGCAAAACTTGATCTTAAATTTATGCAGATTTACAACAGTTATACAGACATCAAAATTTATAATGTTGTGACGTAAAATAATGAAACGTTCGAAAAATACTCACATTTACTCAAACATAGATAAGGTCGCGGACTTGCACTTGTAAGTACATGACGCATCAGCCTCTCGTCAACATTTTACCCCTATTGGGCGCCTTGCCTCACCCTACCCTAATTTCCCGGAAGCGATTTGTCCCCTTTTTTAAATATTGGTATAATGTTTACAAGTTTCCAATCGAACGAAACTTTTCCAGACTGTAACGATTTATTAATTATTATTATTAAACATGTGAGAGGAGAGACTATTGCGCAGTTCATTTCTTTAAGTACCCTAAGATAGAGCTTATCTGGAACTGGAGTTTTATTAGGATTGATTTTACCTCTGGCCGAAAGTACTTCGTTTTCACAATGGTAAAATCGTGAAGCTTTAAATCAGTGGTGCACAAACTTTTTTGATGTGAGGGCCAAGCGAAGAAAATAACTAAATGTATTAGCCTACTTACTTTCCATCTAAGTCATAAATTGGGTCACTTTTATATTCTAACTTTTTCATTGAATTGAAAAGACCCGTGGGGCCACTGAAAAGACCCGTGGGGGACACATTTGGCCCGCGGGCCAGGGTTTGTGCATCACTGCTTTAAATGATCATCGCTGAGCATGATTACGGGAATGGGAATGTTGTTCATATTTTCGTTAGTGAAGACAGAAGAGAAGAATTCATTTAAAACTTACGTCATTTGTAAGTTATCGTAAATTTGTTTGTTGTTTTCGCTTATGAGTGGACCAATAGTCTGCGAAGCTACTTTTTTAATTAGCAATGGAAGAAACAAAATCAGACTTGGAGTTATATATGCACCACAAGAATCGAGAAACAGTGTTGAAATATTCAAAAACATGTATAACATTATTGAAAAACAAATAAGAAAAGCAGAGTCAAGAGAAGAAAAAATACTCATATGTGGGGACTTTAACCGCAAAATTGGAAAGATAATAATAAAGATGAAGTTACAAAATCAGGTAAACTCCTCATCAATTTAATAGAGTCAAAAGGTCTAACACTTCTTAACTCTAACAATTTATGTAATGGACTTTGGACAAGAAGGAAAGGAGATTCTAAATCTGTATTGGACTATTTAATTAATTATTAAGCAGGAAGATGATTCACGCGTAAAGGAAGTGTATATAGATGAACAGAAAATCTGGACCCCTTATAGAGTAACTGATAAAATTACTTACAGTGACCACTGTGCAATGATGTGTACTATCAAATGGTATGAGGCAGCGTGTAAAGTAAATCAGCAAAAGGAAAAAATTATAAGAGGAAAAGGACTAAAGAAATTTAATAGATTAAGTGAGGAGGGTCGTGCCTCAGAAAAATTGTATCATTAAACAAAAATCTACAAGAAATGTGCAATATATGGGAAAACAAAATTCAGGAAATAATGGAAGAATGTAAGACAGTTATTAAGTGGAAGAGCGTACCAGAAAATATAATTGTAAAGAAATTAAAAAAAAGATAAAAAGAATTTATAAGAAAAGAAGGTATGACAGGAATAATAGTGAAGAAGAAAAGAAGAAAGCAAGAACGCGAGAGAGCTTGATGGAGGAATGGATGATAGAGGAGGAAAAAATAAAAAATCAAAAGAAAATAATTAAGACAATGGAACGGTTAAAAGGAAGAGGAGGACTAGATAATGGAGCACTTTGGAACTTTAAAAAGGATATGGACAGAAATATAAAAGTCGTACGAGGAGTTATAAAAAATAGAGAAGGAAAAAATAGTAGAAGAAACTGGTGAAGTATTGAAAGTATATGAAGATTTTTTACCATGATCTACTTATTACAAATAAGGCAGAAGATGAGGAAGAGAAAAAAGCTGAGGAGATTAGTAAACTACACCTGGAAACTATTAAAGCTGTAGTAGAGGATAGACGTAACATAATAGCATTACAAATGAGGATGTTGAGAATGTTATTAGAAAGTTAAAAAATAAGAAGTCAATAGACTAAAAAGGATGGAGCAACAGTATAATGAAGAATGTTGGTTGGAATGTAATAAGAAGTCTGACAAAATTATTCAAAGTAATTCTAAAGACTAACAATATCCCAGAACAGTGGAACAATATGAAAATAATATTAATTTACAAAAGAGGTGATAGAATGGACTAAATAAGAAGGGAAGTGACTGGAATGGGGGTTACGTATGTACCAATGTGGAGGAATAGAAGGGAAATCAATAACAGACCACATATTAACGTTGAATGCAATAATTGACTATAATAAATATCTAGGTAACAATACCTACGTTTGGTTTGTGGATGCTGTAAAATATTTTGACAAGCTAGAATTGAAGGACTGCATCAAAGAAGCATCAAAAATAGTAGGCCCAGAAGAAGCACTACTAATATACAACTTAAATAAAAATGTCACAATACAAATAAAAACACATGTAGGTGACACAAGACCAAGAAATATAGAAGAGGTAGTTAAACAAGGCACGTCTCTGGGACCCAGACTGTGCTTAGTGGACGCAGATGAAGTAAATAATATGGGTAAATGCCTGACAAGAATAAGAGAAATAGAAATTTAATCATGTATATTTATATGATATAATGCAGGAATCACGTAACGTAGGAGTAACAGAAAAAGCAATTAGTAATTGTAGATCAATGGAAATACCAAAAAAAATTACATTTAATAATAAAAAAGAGAAATCAGCAGTAATGACAATAAATGTGATGAGGAGAAAAGTACCTGAAATGAGAACAATTAACAAAGTGAAAATGGGAAGTATAGAACAAGTGCAAGAATACAAGTATTTGGGACAATGGTTCAATAGCAGAGGTGATCACCAAACACATATAGAAAAGAAGAAAAGTAAGATAAATTTCATGATAGAGATCTAAAGAGATATGGAGATCCAGCTAAAGTGGGCCATTGGGCAATGAAGGTGAAACTAAAATTGTATGAAACCATAATAGTACCTACAATATTTTATGGAATGGAAACATGGACGAGAACAAGGACAAAGGATATTGAAGAAGTGGAACAAATGCAAAGAAGAATTCTAAGGGAAATAACAGGAATGAAATGTAATACTGCATATTGGAGATTATTAGCTGAATTAGGAGTGTGGCCAGTCAAAGAAAAAATTGGATACAAGGAGATAATGCTAATGAACAATATATTAAACTCAAATGAGGATAGATTAATTAAAATGATAACCGATTTATTAACCGAAGATCAGTTGGAAATACCCAGGATGTTGGGCAGAGGAAGTGGCAGAAATGTGCAAATTATCATATATAAAATAACATTAGAGGACTTGAAAATGATGAAAAAAACTGAATTAAAGAAAAGTGTACGACAAAAAATTAATGAATATTTAGAGGAAGAACTAATAAAGAGGAAAAGAAAAAAGAAAAAACTAAGATTCATTGATGAATTTAAAAGAAAATCGTATATTGAAAATATGAAAGAAAAGGATATGAAGATTATAATGGAAATCCGATTAAATATGGTAGAGGTGAAATAAAACTATAAAGGAAAATATAAGGACATGAAGTGTGAAGTATGCAGGAGAAAGAATACCACAGAACACTTGTTTCATTGTGAAAAACGAAGAAACATAGTGAGGGAAATGATGGGAGTAGAGAATATAAATAAACCAGAAAGTATCAAAAATTATATAGTAAAAGCAATGGAAATTAGAAGGAGACTCTGCTAGACAGTTAAGTATAAGTACATAATAGGAGATACAATGTAGAGGCTCTGCACCGGAAGTGTGTGCTGATCCGCAGATCAAGCGAGCAAATTCTGGACCCTGGAACCTCATAGTTATGCTTACTTTTTTTAATAAGTTTTTTGCTTCGCCTTTTCAACAGTTTGGAAGCATTTTCATCGGACAAATTACTTGTTTCTTTAAATTTAAAATAACGAGTTCTTTTTTAAAGTTAAGCTACTTTTAATTTCAGCATTCCACCATTTACGTTCAACAGACTTGGCCAGTCTCTTTTTACGTAATGGGGGGTATTACTCGATTCTAAACGTTTAAAATAATTATAAAAAGAAGTCCGTGTGCTATTAACATCATCGCGCGATAGAGCCTTATCCCAGTTATGGGTCGAAAGCTGCAGTTTCATGTCACGAATTTTAGCTCTTTTAAAATCCAAACCGTGTCCCAGGCTCTCCGAATTATGACCATTAATTTTAATGTCAAATGTTATTTGCCTATGATCAATAGTGGAGAAGTAATCTCCAACAGAGATATTATCACTTAAGTCTAGGTCTGTACTTAAAACTAAGTCTAGAATACTGCGTTCTCTAGTGGGTTCCTTGACCATTTAAAAAAGTGAACTTTCGAGCAAACTCTCGTACAATCGACGATCAGGAGATCGGAACTGTAAAGAACCACCCCCAATCCCCGCAAGATAAATTAAGATCTCCCATAATTATCTCATCATGTTTGCTACTTACATAAAAAATTAGTTCCTAAAGTCTGTTATCACTATCGACAGTCTGAGAGGGAGGTCTATATACTAAGCCTATAATTAATTTCCTTTGTGAGTGGTCTTTAATTTCAACAAAGGTCGCATTTATATTATTAATTTCTGCAATATTTTTATTATAAGTTTCGAGTGCCACCTTTCTTTCTATTCTATCATTGTTAAACATCTCATAATCAGGGATATGATATTTTCCAAGAAAATCTCTACTCTCTGTATTTAACCAGGATTCAGTAATTGCTACAACTTCAAATTTTTGGTCAAGGACAATACTTAATAGTTCGTCAAATTTAAATCTTAAACTTTGAACATTAATATAAAACATATTTAGAAAATTTTGAATACCGTTGTAGAATATCGAGATTCTTCGTGGAGGCAATCGTTCACTGTAAGGAAAATTTATGTTAGGCTGATCGCTTTCATGGGAGTTACGCTGTTTTTTGTCTGAAAAGCCATCGCAGAGCTATGTAATAGTCTACCAAGACGAGCTGCTCCCACGCCATTAAGGTGAAGACCATCACGCAAAAATAAATCCTTTTTATTAGAAAAATAAGTCCACAAATCGACGAATTCAACATTTTCCTGTTGGCAAAAGGACTTAAGAATATTATTCATGTAGGTACCTCTGCCGAAAAAGTTGTCGGATCCTGCTAGTCTTGGGAGAATTTCTGTGAAAAAATTTATTTATTAGTCCTATCCTTTAGAGTCCACATCAGCCGCTTGTATTTCTCTATTAGCTCCTCTGACCTGGAAATCTTAGCATCGTTAGTCCCAACATGCACCATAAATATCGTACTATCATCAGCATCTTTACCAAACTCGTCTGTGGAGTCCGTGATGTCGTCAACACAGGCTCCAGATAGCTGTACCTCCTTCTCCGAGTTGGGTTCCTGCCACAGAACTCCTGTAATTACCCTCGAATAATGGAATCGCCAACCAGCCTAATTTCCTGCGTGTCATTCTGCTCTGGATCTAAGAGAGAAAATCATTAGTTGTAACTACTCTTAAGCAAGGTTTATGCTGACTGGGTTGGGCCCCATTTGGAACTGGCTCAATCGGTCTATCTCCCGAAGGTGAAAGGGGGCCAGGAGTGACGACTGGTTGGGGATCTGTCGCAGAGTCGTAGATTTCCGTTCTGTGTGAGAACTCGCGTCCAGACTCTCTGAAACAAAATCATGCAGTGAGTTGAACCTTACCGCCAAACCCCTAAATTCCTCTCTCAACCCATTCGCCCCGCTCCTACTCCTTCGAAGTTCGTCTCTCGCCGAAATCACTTCGTTTTGCACAGCATCTGTGTATGTCTCTGTTAGGTGACCTTCCAGTGAAAGATTTCGCCTCGTGCGGTGAGAAAATGAGGAAATCCACATATTCATCCGACGATTCTTCTGAAGGATATCGAAGTTGGTCTTCCGTCCCACATCCTATGGCTCAATTCTCAATGTCAGTGTTACATTTGGATAGTTCATATTAGTACCCGGCACCCGGGCCTCAAAAAGGACCGACGGTCCCGGTCCCGGTCCTTGCCTCAAACTGGACCGACGGTCCCGGTCCCGGTCCTTGCCTCAAACTGGACCGACGGTCCCGGTCCCGGTCCTTTATGAAGATAGGACCTAGGAACGACTCGGTCCTCGGTCCTTATATATAATATGTGAGAAATTTGATTAAAATGAAAAATGAAATTAAAGACACCGGAAATCTTTAATTTTATTAACGTAAATTATAATTAATACAATACATAAATGATGAAAAAAGTTATTAAGTTAAATGCTTGAGTTTCCCTTCAAGAAGACTAGCATTTCAAAATGGCTGTCACTGAGCCCTGACCTTTTCGGCTTGAGGACGTCCTTCCCCAAAGAGAAGAGCCTCTCCACGGCGGCACTGGATGGGATAGGCGTGTTAAATTTGATGAACAAGTCCTTCAACGCCGGGCTGGGGAACGAGTCCTTGTTGAAGATGAAGGGTTTCACAGGCCTCTCGCTGAGAAATGTCTCCACCAACTTGGTCCCGGTCTCCTTCGTCTTCTCCCCGCCCTCGTAGAGAGCCTCAAAGAAGTCGTCATTGTCCTGGTCATTCTCACCCTCGCTGCTGCTGGTGTCCTTGCCTGAGTCCGCTCTTGCCAGAATCCTCTCCACCATAGACATCATCTGCTTCTTCACCTTGGCCTTGATCTCCTCGACGTCATACATGACGTCGTCCTCCACCAGCCTCACCCAGCCCAATTTGAACTTGGGGTGTAGCGCAGCTGCCAGGAGGAAGTCCATATCCTCAAAATGGGGACCAAACCGACGTTTGATCCCATCCCTGACAGCTAATACCAGTGGCTGACACATCTTGACATCGCTGCTTTCCATCTGCTCCTTCAACATTTTGAGAGAGATGACCAGGGTGGGCAGGAGTGCCTCCATGTACGCCTTGTCCTCCCCTTGCAGGATGTCCAAGGCCTTACAGACCGGCTTCATCACCTCAAGATACTCTTTGAAGAAGTTGATATCAGCTGAAAAAATAGTTAATATTTTAGTCCTGTACTTAAACTTTTTATATTGTACTTTTTACTTTTTACTTTTTACCTTTTCAGAAAGAAAAGTAAAAAAATCAAATATGTATATTGCTCACCAGACGAGAACGAAGGCACCCCAAGAATGTTGCACGTCTGGTGTAGTCCATGAAGCTTCTCCCTGTCTCCGAAGATGTCGACCAGGCGGGACACCCCGTCGTAGACGGAGTTCCATCTCGTAACGGTGGGGACAGTCAGCTGCATCCCTATCTCGGCCTTGATGGTGTCTGAGGCTTGTGAACTTCTTGACTGCTTGTTCCACAGCTCCGTAGCTTTACCAAAGGCGGTCTGGTACGCCTTCCTGTAGGATGGTGAGTTCTTCAGGGCCTTGTCAGCGTCGGAGGTGGCCACTAGGTTCAGGGTGTGGGCGGCGCACCTTGTGTGCTTCGGCAGGACGTATTCAGGATCCTCCGTGGCACCGGCTAAAAAGAAATGTTCAATTTATTCAATAATATATTTGAGTGAAAAGAAAATACCTTACAAGACTTGTAAAAAGTGAAAAAAAATCAATAATAATAAATAATCCATAATTTACCTTCCAAAAGCGATGCCAGATCTTCAACCTGAACGACGTCCTCATCATCGGGCCGCCCCACACCTTCTTCCTCCTCTTCCTGGACCTCCTCAGGCAGCTCCTCGTCCGTTTTGCCAAAGACACTGCACAATGAAACACAATTATTATATTTTTTAATTTTTTTTATTCAATGTTATAGAAAAAATTAAAAATGTAAAGATTTAAAAGTCAAAAAATTTGAATGAAGAAATTAAAAAAAAAAAATCTGCTTACTTAAATGCCTTGACGAAGTTGCTGTCATTGTCAGTAGTAGTCCTGCAGACCTTGGACTCGATGGCGAAGTCGAAGAGGACCTTGTACCATCTCCTTCGCAAGGACCTCGAAGGTGTGTCGTCCGGTGAGTCGTCTGCACGCCAAGACTGCCTTCTGCCTGAGGAGGGTGGCCTGGTCAATCCAGTGTACAGTCATCCCCATGTACGACCTTAAATAAAATGGAATGCTTTGAATTGAAATGTAGTATTATAATTTATATTTTCACAGCATTGTAATAAATTGATTAAAATAAACTCACAGTTTATTAGTTTCTTTTTGATTGAAGTAAAAAGTAAATTAATTAAAATTTAAACATACTTGTGGGCACATGTCCAAGCGTCTGCCGTAGTAGAGACCGACTGTACAGAGTTGAGGACGTCCCTCAGGTGCTGCCTCTTCTCGTCAAACCTTAAAAAGTTTATTAAAAGACAAAAGTAAAGTAAAAAATTAAAATGTCATCGCTCATCACTAAAAGAAAAAGAAAGAAAATACTGTTATCAAGAATGAATTTAAATAGCCAAACAAAAAATACCTGTCTTCAATACGCCTGGTAAGCGTCCTCCTAGACATGGAGTGTTGGCCAGGGACACAGGTGCTAACAAAGTCCTTCCACGAATCGGAGTCGACGACGTCGAGAGGCAACATGTTCCCCACAAATAAGGTGATCAACTAATTAAAAAGAAATAAAAATTTGTTACGTTTCATCACAACTGACTGACATTTGAATATAATTTAATGATTATAAATACTTCTAGACAAAGTTGTAAGATTTTTAATTGAATTTACTGACCTTCTCTTCAAAGAGAGCCTTGGTGACTCTGGACGGTCCAGCCATGGCCTCTTGTCGTCGGGGCGCTCCTGAGGGTCTCCTCGCCGCTTCTTCTTTTTCTGGAGCTCCACCCCGTCCTTGATGCACTGATCGAACTGGTTCTGGACGTGAGGGTGGCGCCTGGAGACATGCCGCTTGAGGTTGTTTTGGCTCTTGTTGCTTGTCGAGAGGATGTTCTTGTTCGGCAGGCACAGCAAGCACTTGTACTCCAGGTTCTTCTCACCCTTGGGGTCCAGGTATTCAAAGTATTTGTCCAGGTACGGCCAGGGATTGCCGGGTTCAGTTCTTCCGCTAGGAGCTCCAGTTGCTTGACTTGAAGTTGAAGCACTAACATTAGTAGATTCTTCGTCTCCTCCAGATGTTGAAACAAGTTTCAGTTGAGTCTCAGTCTCTTTCTGAGTCTTCTGGAGGAAACGATCCATCTTCTTTAGAACTTCAAATAATCACTAAACACACTAAAATCACTAAAAAAGACCGTCCGGACCGGACCGTCCGGAATTGTTTAAAAATGGACCGTCGCTCCTCATTTCGGTCCTCACTGAGAAAAGGACCGACTTTCCCGCTCACGGTCCTTAAAAATGACCGAGTTCCTGGAGTTCGGTCCTTTTGGAACTCGGTCCTGCCCACCTTTGCATATTACCATTGCGGTCATTATCACACTGACATAGCGGTTAAAGTAAAGGGGTGCCGGGAGAGCCCAACCCCCTGTCCCTCCGCCTAAGGGCAGATAGTGTTGGGGATCTGATAAGAGGCAAAGATTATCTTGGAAAATTTCGGATTATAACCACCTGTTTTTGGCCTTTTTGGGGGTAATTCAAAGATTCTGTTTCAGAAAGTGTGTCCGATGGTGGAGTTTGAACGATGGTTTGCTTCAGGATAGAGGATCTGAATATGGAGAAGCTGTGGCGAATATGGAGAAGCTGTGGCGATATGTTTAATCCCAAATTGGTGCAACCCGATGTGAAATTCGGTGATTGTGCTGTTAGGGTGTGGGCAGGCATTTGGCACTGTGAAAAAACTGATCCTGTGTTTGTAGAGGGACGTCTTAATTCACAAGATTACATATTCATCTTAGATGAGAGCACCCTGCCTTTGTTTTGGAGTGGAAACTTTACCTGGCGGACATTTTATTCTGTCGGGGTGCTGTATATACTAAATCCGCATAATTCATATGTTAGACCCCACTGAAAGCACCTGATACAGTTTTAATCACCTACACCATGCGTATATATATATATATATATACACACACACACACACACACCAGTATATATATATATATATATATATACACACCAGTATGTGTATATATACTGTATATATATATGTATATATATATATATATATATATACACACACACACAACACACACGAGTGTATCTATCTGAGGTATAACCAGGACATCGGGCTTAAATAAAAAAAACAGAGATTTAACAACGAAGTAACAAAAAGGACCAAACAGACAAAAATCAGATACTAGAATTTTATAAGTGGAGCAATGTTAATTTTATCTGCAGGATTTGGCCTCCATATTAACAACCAGTGGTGGGCACCGTTAACCAAAAAGTTAACTTCGTTAACCGCTAATCCGTTAACCAAAAAGTTAACTTCGTTAACCGTTAATCCGTTAATTCGTTAAACATGTAACGGAAGTTACCGATAAACCGTTAACGTTAACTTTTATTATAAAAAAAATGAAAAACACAATATATATATAATTTAATTTTCCCTCTTCTTCTCGTTCTCCATTTTGTCCATGAGATGCATGTTGCCCTTCATGAAAATTAGCATATCAAAGTTTTCATCAGACAGGGATGATCTCTTGGCCCTCAGAATGTCCTTGCCCATAGAGAACAAACGCTCCACTGCAGCACTGGAGGGGATGGCTGTGTTGAACTTGATGAACAAGTCCACCAACACTTGCTCACCCAAGAAGGCAGCATCTGTCAGCAAGTCCTTGGAGTTGGTCTCCAGCCAGGTCTTGACCAAGTTCTGGGCCTTGCCCTTGAGTGACCTGTGGCTTCTGCTGCTCTCTTTTGTCTGGATGACAGCACTGAAGAAGTCATCCTCCTCCTCCTCCTCGTTGTTGCTGCCTCCACTGTTGCTGCCCACTTTGTAATTGTTACATATACAGTATATTATTGAAAGTGCCTTAAAATGCTCGTGATATTCTTGAAAGAAGTTGAAACATTCAACTCAAATGGCAAATCTTTCCGCCTGATTTTACAGTCGACCATGTTTTGCTCAAACCAATGCCATAAATAACTACCATATTTGGTAAGACACAAATTGTGGCGACGGAAACAAATATATCGCCTGATTTTGCACTGCGGAAATGGAAATTCGTTCATCACTATTAACAGTGGCGGATTAATTGCGCACCTGCTCAGCACTGAAAATAATAGAAACTTTTAAACGTTTATTTATGAATTTTTTGGGTTAACGGACTTGAGTTAACGGAAGTTAAATGTAACGGAAGTTAATTAGTCCGATAATGATTTTCAAAGTTAACTTAAAAGTTAAATCGTTAACGAAAAAGTTAACTTCGTTAATTAACGATTAACGGATTAACGGTTTGTGCCCAGCTTTGTTAACAACCAGAGTCATATAGAGTCTATATTAAGAGGCTATAGTTTAACGAGAGACACCCATCATTTGGGTGCACAAAACGGTCATCCATACAAATGCTATCCACACCCGATTTAGGTCTTTGCTTCGATGACTCCATATATACACCTCGTTCTTCGTTAACCTTGTTGATGTTCCGTGTGTTGGTCTCTCTTCACACGAAGGTCAAGTTGGTGGCCCCGCCTTTAGGCCTGGCTTAGTGGAAGAGTGAGTTGCATTTTTGCGCTCTCCACCGTACATAGCCAGGTACACCCGGTACTGTTTTGAGCCAGGCATCTAGTCTTCTCTTGAAGACTTCAACTTGACCCCTGTAATGTTTCTGAGGTCCTTTCGAAGCTGGTTAAAAAGTCTGGGTCCCCTGACAACCAAGCTATTTTCCTTCAGTGTTGAAGAGATCCCTTGTCGGGCCTTTAATTTGGGAACACTATACATCCTGCCTTTCCTATTTTCCAGTGTTGTTTGAATGGTAATTGGGTTTACTTTGAGGTTTGGTACCAGTTTTTCGATCATATTCCATATGTAGATTATGGTATACCTCTCTCTTCTTCTTTCCAGGGAGTACAGATTTAGTTTACGTAGTCTTTCCCAGTAGTTGAGCTCTTTGCAGTCATCAATCTTGGCTGTGAAATATCTCTGAGTTTCTTCTAGTCTATTAGTTTCTTCCTTTTTATATGTGGACGTCAAGACTGAACAGTATTCAAGTTTTGGTATAATCATTGGTCTCATCAAGGGGATCATTATTGTCCTGTCCCTTCTCTTAAACGTGCTTAGTACCTGTCTCGCAACTCTTTTTGCTTTATTTATCGCTGTCTGATTTTGTTTCGAACTTCGCATCATCGGTCATTATTACCCCCAGATCGATCGCTTTCGTGCTTCTCTGAATTTCCTGTGTTATGTATGGGAATAATGTAATAAGGTTAATTAATTACTGGTTATAAATTAGCCCACAAACAAAAGTGATCATGCAAACAGAATGAATTGTATGTATAAATACCAAACTGAAAGCCAAGCAAAGGAAGAATTTTATTCGTCAAAAATGGCGCTGGGTATTTTTGGTATAGTTTCGGGGGTAAACGAAGCAATTAGGAAATTCTTAAGTACATGGAATTTAAAACATATGCATGTTAAATACTCATGTAATTTAGGGAAAAAGAAATGAATTCAATTGTCCATTTAATTCTGAATAAGTTCGCATAAAAATACCATATAAAGGTGACCCAGAAACTAAGAAAATATCTAATGTAAAAATTACATTTTTAAACGAAATGTAGTCATTCGTTCACGTGGGTTCCACGTTCACACCGAACAAATAAAGAAGGCTTATAAAATTTAATGTTCATTTATGTATAAAATGGGAAAACTCCGCTAAAATTAGATTGTTATATTATTAACAAGTTTAATGTTTTGTAAAATTACACCTTCTGAAAGGTTAATAATCCTTAAAAAAATAAGATGAATCAAAAAGAGAATTTATGTAGGTCATCGTGCGCCCGACAGAAAGCGACTACCATACGCCACTTTCTGGAATAACTTGTGGTATATAAAAATAAATTTGTATTAAAACGGAAAGCTAGAATTAAACTTCCATCAAATTACTCTTTACCTATTGCCGAATAACGTAGCATAAATTATGTTAGTTTAAAAGATGGGATAAATGTCTACATTAAAAAATATAAATTTGAAGCAGGAAGATGTCCAAAAGTTATAAAGGAAAGCGGGTAGCATCAGTACATTTCAGAGCGTGGTAAACAAAAGTTCACTCTCACAAACCCTGTGTTGAATTTAAATAAGAACATTGGATTTAGTTCTCCTTTTAAGAACAAAAAACGAGTTCTTAATGGAAGTTTGCTCAAGTATATAAAAATACATATATTGTGCCGTAATGACAAAATTCAAATCGTGTGTGACAGTTAGAAGCGAAATCGTTCTTCTAATTTCGAGTAAATTACTCGCCAAGCTAAAATGGTCTTCCCTATGAAGAAAACGGACTTAGCTCGAATAACTTAAAGCGAACGTCTCTCCTTGTAAAGTTCATTTCAGAAAACGCGAAAGAATGAAATTTTAAAATCTGGTTTCCTACGCGGTAAAATATAAAGATTGAGACAGTGGATCACGAATGTGATTACAAGAAATTAAACCCATCCAAAAGGGGTTTACGGCTGTAAGATAAGTAGCTGACAATTTGTAATTATTGAAATTATACATTCATCTTTTATTCACTTACCTTAGACATTATACCATTTCATATCAAACATTAGACATTATACCATTTCATATCAAATTTTTGAAGTAAGAATCAATGTCTCAGTGTGTCATTTCCCTAAACAATTATTCATGATTGCCAAAATTTCAATGTTACATTGTATTGGTTTAGTAAGATCTGTGATGAATATATTAGTTTTGTAAAAAGTTTTTAATTATCCCCCTACACGAATTGACAGAGAAATAAGAATATACAGGGTGTCCCATAAGTCCGGCATCATAGGAGAAATTCATATTTTTCTATTTCTACAAACCATAATTCATATTTTTCTCTTTCTACAGGCCATAATGTCTGTGAGCAAGAACGAATCCAGATAATTCTACCCATAGGAAATCGGAGTCAAGGAGAGGCCGCTGCTGAATTTAACAGACTGCATTCAGACCACGAGCCAATAACACAGAGTTGTGTTAGCAGACTTGTTGCAAAGTTTAGGGAAACAGGATCCATAGAAGATAAACCACGCAGTGGACCTTCAAGGAGATCCACTGACGATGATACAGCGACTGCTATCCTGGCTCATTTTAACAGAAGTCCCAATAAGTCTCTTCGGCGATTGTCCGCCGAGAGAGGAGTATCGAAAAGTAGCATCCATCGCATTCTTCAGGCTCACAAATGGCATCCATATAAACTTCAGATCCTACAGAAATTAAGCGAAGATGATCCCGACCGGCGGATGGAATTTTGTGAATGTGCTACGGAACAATATGCTCGGGATGCCAATTTCCCGTCCACCATTCTGTTCAGTGACGAGCTGTTTTTTATGGAAATGGTGAGGTAAATCGACAGAACACCCCTACTGGTCTCAAAACAACCCTCACTGGTATACCTCTTCAAAGGAACAAGGTGCATCTCGGGTGATGGTGTGGTGTGGCATTTGGAAGGATCGCATCATAGGCCCCCTCTTTTTTGATGAACATGTCACTGGAGGCACCTACCTACGTATGCTCAACGAAGAAGCATTTCCCAGTGTCTTGAACGAAGAAGGAAATTTCCCAACATGGTTCCAGCAAGACGGCGCTCCTGCACATTACAGCACCCAAGTAAGGGAATACCTGTACCAACAATTCCCTGGTCATTGGATAGGACGTCGAGGGCCTGTGGAATGGCCAGCTAGAAGCCCGGATCTCACGCCACTAGATTTTTATCTCTGGGGCCACTTGAAAGCGCTGGTATACGCAGAGAAAATTGGAGTGTTGAACATTTGCGGCAGCAAATTATTGGGGCATGTAACACATTACTCCTGACATCATTCACCGTGTGTTGCTGACTGGGTATCACTCTGAATTTGTGTATTGAAAACGATGGTGGACATATTGAGCACGTTCTGTAAATAAAAGCTTTTGTTTTGCCTTTTTTATTATTTTTCCTATGATGCCGGAGTTATGGGACACCCTGTATAATCAGTGATACATATAACCTTGGGTTAAATCTATATGATGTGGTTTAAATGAAAACAGACTAAAATAAAGGTATAATTCATATCATAAAAATAAAGAAATAAACCGTATTACATAACATGGGGGCCTTTGATGGGAATTAATTATATTCTGAAAAATTGAGGAAACTTAAACTTCAAATAAAAGAGAACCCGTAGTAAATGGACTAATTAGTCATTTAACTTAAAAAAAAGAAGTTATTTAACTTTAAAAAAATAAGTCATTTAACTTTAAAAATAAAAAGTCAATTTGACAAATAAAAACCAGGGTTTCTCTGTTAATTCTGTTAGGGGTTAAAAGAATTAAAGGACCTTAAAAAATTTCTTTTTAAAGACTTTAAAGGTCTAAAAAAATGAACGGTTTCAAAGTTAAAAACGGTAAAGGTTAAAGACCGTAATATTTTCGTGGAAAGTTTTAAAGGTTTTAATTTAAAAACCGAAAAGGGTTTTTTTTATGTTGTATTGTTTAAAGGTTTCAAAACCTTAAAAATTTTACGTTAAAGTTTTGTTTAAAAAATAAACAGATAAACTTTATCCTAACCTTTAAAATGACTTTCAACGTTGACTCTTTCGCGCAGAACCCAAATACCGAGTCACTTAAAGGGAATCTTAAAAGGACAGATTAGGAAAACTTAGCTGAGATTTTTAAAGTAAAAATACCTCAGAATGCATCAGAAAGGGTATTAAAAGAGTCCGTTCTTGAACACTTAATCGACGAAGACATTTTAAATGAGACATCGTTAGAATTAATGGACAATTACACTGCTGCGGAAAAAATTAGAATATAGGAATTAGAGCTAGAACGGATTAAAACTGAAGCAGAAAAATCTAGGAGAAGGTTAATGGAACTAGAACAGGGGAACACAAGGAACATAAAAAACTACATACCCACACGGGAAATTTCTGACACGTTTGAATGTGTGAAGGTTATTACCCACACTGAAGCCTATGACGAAGGCAAATTAAGGTTAGAAAACCAAACACTCACGAGGGAAAAGTTTGATACGGATGAATGTGTGAACTCTCCCACTCACAACAAAACTAATGATGAAAACAAGTCAAAATCAGCAAACAGGCCACAGAGATGCACTCATACACAAAGGGGGGAAAACAGGGCTATTCTGTACATATTGCACAAGAAGGGGGCCACACTTACGACAATTGTTGGTTCAACAAACCACGGGGAAATTGCAAAGGGAAAACAGGGGGAAAACTTACAAAAAAATTGGGTTTCTGCACCTATTGCAAAAGATGGGGCCATACAAAAGTCAAATGTTGGTTCAGAAATCGAAAAGGAAACCGCAGGGACAAAGCAGATAAAGAATCTGAAAGGGAATGGATATTCTGCACCTTCTGCAGGAAGACGGGCCACATAAGACAAAATTGTTGGTTCAAGCAACGGAAAGAAAACCGCCAGAACAAGACAGGCAAAGAACCTGAAGAAAAACGGGGTGTCTGTACTTTCTGCAGGAAGAAGGGCCACCTTCGGAAAAATTGCTGGTTCAAAGGACGAAAGAAAAACGGCAAAGGCCAAACAGATAAAAGCCCAACAAACCTCCCGAAATCCCAGCAATGGCAGCCAAAGCTAGCCAAACCGTCAACAAAAAGGACGCTGTGGGGTCGGATGAAGAGTCACCCACCCCAAGATGAGACTCGACAAGATGATTGGGCCATTACCCAATCGAGCGAAAGCTCAGTTGGCAACTCAGAACCTCCAGAGTAGGTAACAGACTGTGTTGTCAATCGGTCCAAAACTGAACCAATGGGAAGCGAAAGCTCTCATAAAAGGGTCACCCGAAGTGGGACTCGGGAGAAATGATTGGGTCATTACCCAATCGAGCGAAAGCTCAGATGGCAATTCAGGACCTCAGAGAAGGTAAGCCACTCTGTTGTCAATCGGTCCAAAATTGGACCAATGAGAAGCGAAAGCTCTCAACCAGAGTCAACCGAAATGGGACTCTGAAAAATAATTGGGTCATTACCCAATCGAGCGAAAGCTCAAATGACAATTCAGAACCTCCAGAGAAAGTAACCAATTGCGTTGTCAATCAGTCCAAAATGGGACCAATAAGAGGCGAAAGCCCTCAACAAGAGTCATCCGAAATGGGACTCGACAAATTGTTTTTGGTAATTACCCTAGTGAGCGAAAGCTCAAATGAGGGCAACCAGACCTCAAAGAAAGGAAACTGAGTTGTCCCTCGGTCCAAATGTGGACCGCCGAGAAGCGAAAGCTGTCGAACCGAGTCATCCGTAATGGGACTCGACCAAATTGCTTGGGTACTTACCCAAATGAGCGAAAGCTCAAATGAGGGCAACCCAAAGACCTCAAAGAAAGGTGAATAGGTTGTCACTCGGGTCCAAATTGGACCTTTGAGAAGCGAAATCTCTCGAGGTGAGCAAAAAGCTTACAGGAGGACCTAAAAAACCCTCCAAAATGGGAAACTTGTGTTTACCAGGTCCAAAAATTGGACCACTAAGAAGCAAAAGCTCTCAGAAGGAGTCATCCGTAATGGGACTCGATAAAAGGATTGGGTCGTCACCCAATCGAGCAAAAAGCTCACAGGAGGAACAAAGAAACTTCCAAAATGGGTAACTATGTTGTTACTAGGTCCAAAATTGGACCACTGAGAATCAAAAGCTCTCAGAAAGGAGTCATCCGTAATGGGACTCGATAAAAAGGATTGGGTCGTCACCCAATCGAACAAAAACTCGAAGGAAGATAACCAAAAGGACCTCTGGAGAGGGTACATTTGTTGTTACTGGGTCCAAAAGTGGACCACTGAGAAGCGAAAGCTCTCAGAAAAAGTCATCTGAGAAGGGACTCGTCAAAATGATGTAGGAGAGAGTGACGAATTGGACGGGAAAAGTTTAAATAATTCCATCAAGGTGCACCAAACTTCACATCACAACTTCACAATCTTATAGGAAAACAACCTGAAAACTCTCATAAACTTTAAAAAATTTTAAGGAACAAACCATATAACCATATAACCAATGTACGGTAGATGGCAGCCGAATGGACGTGAAGTGTTGCCAACAATGATTAACGAATTCACATGATACAAACATAATCCATGTAGTCTTTTAGTTACGAAATTATACGCCGTGTAAACTTATTTTCTGACCGCCCCTGGTAATAAGGTTAGTTAATTACTGATTATAAATTAACCCACGAACAAAATTGATCACGCAAACAGAATGAATTGTATGTATAAATACCAACTGAAAGCCAAGCAAACGAAGAATTGTATTCGTCAAAAATGGCGCTGGGCGTTTTTGGTATAGTTTCGAGGGTAAACGAAGGAAAAAAATATGAATTCAATTGTCTATTTAATTCTGAATAAGTTCGGATAAAAATACCATATAAAGGTTACCCAGAAACTAAGAAAATATTTAATGTAAAAATTACATTTTTAAACGAAATGTAGTCATTCCTTCACGTGGGTTCCGCGTTCACACCGAACCCAAAAAGGAGGCGTTATAAAATTTAATGTTCATTTATGTATAAAATGGGAAAACTCCGTTAAAATTAGATTGTTATATTATTAACAAGTTTAATGGCATGTAAAATTACACCTTCTGAAAGGTTAATAATCCTTAAAAAAATAAGATGAATTTAAAAGAGAATTTATGTAGGTCATCGTGCGCCCGACAGAAAGCGACTACCATACGTCACTTTCTGGAATAACTTGTCGTATATAAAAATCAAATTGTATTAAAACGGAAAACTAGAATTAAGCTTCCATCAAATTACTCTTTACCTATTGCCGAATAACGTAGCATAAGTTATGTTAGTTTAAAAGATGAGATAAATGTCTACAATAAAAAAATATAAATTCGAAGCGGGAAGATGCCCAAAAGTTATAAAGGGAAACACGTAGCATCAGTGCACTTCAGAGCGTGATAAACAAAAGTTTACTCTCACAAACCCTGTGTTGAATTTAAATAAGAACATTAGATTTAGTTCTCCTTTTAAGAACAAGAAACAAGTTCTTAATGGAAGTTTGCTCAAGTATATAAAAATACATATATTGTGCAGTAATGACAAAATTCAAATCGTGTGTGGCACTTAGAAGATAAATCGTTCTTCTAATTTCGAGTAAATTACTCGCCAAGCTAAAATGGTCTTTCCTATAAAGAAAACGGACTTAGCTCGAATAACTTAAAGCGAACGTCTCCCCTTGTAAAGTTCATTTCAGAAAACGCGAAAGAATGAAATTTTAAAACCTGGTTTCTTACGCGGTAAAATATAAAGAATGAGAAAGTGAATCACGAATGTGATTACAAGAAATTAAACCCATCCAAAGGGGGTTTACGGCTGTAAGATAAGTAGCTGACAATTTGTAATTATTGAAATTATACATTCATCTTTTTATTCGCTAATCTTAGACATTATATCATTTCATTTAATTGTGTGGACTAAATTTAAGTCTCAGAATTCTTAAGACAAAGGTAAGTTGTCTCAAATATCTTTTCTTTAAAAGAAGTAATTGATGTCAAAGTTGTTCATTGTAATTGATTCCGTGCCAAAACTGGCTAACAATCATATTTTGATTTGCTTATGCATTTTAAGTGTCTAATGTTAATTCTAAATATCAAATTCTTGAAGTAAGAATCAATGTCTCAAGTGTCATTTCCATTAGCAATTATTCATGAGTGCCAAAATTTCATTGTTGTATTGTAATTGGTTTAGTAAGATCTGTGACGAATATATTATTTTTGTAAAAAGTTTTTAATTATCCCCCTACACGAATTGACAGAGAAATAAGAATATATAATCAGTGATATATATATATATATAATCTTGGGTTAAATCTATATTATGTGGTTTAAATGAAAACGGACTAAAATAAAGGTATAATTCATACCATAAAAATAAAGAAATAAACCGTATCACATAACACCTGTCTATCTGAAGCATAATATGCAGTCTCTTTAAGTTCCTCATTTCTACCATATCTGAAGAGCTGAAATTTCTCAGTGTTAAATGTTATGTTTTTGTCTTTTGACCATTTTATATTTTGTTCATGTCCCTCTGCAAGGCCTCTACTTCATTTACATCGCTGATTTTTCTGCTGATTTTTGTATCGTCTGCAAAGGATGTTACTATACTGTTGCTGTTTATTCACCTGTTTATTCTGTTAGCATGATAATGAACAGGAGTGGGGCCAGTACTGTACCTTGTGGTACTGAACTGCGTACTTCCGATTCTGATGATGATATACCTTGAATTTTGACGACCTGTAGACGTTCTCTGAGGAATTTGTAGATCCATTTTCCCACTTTGCCTGTTATTCCCATATATTTAATTTTATGTGCTATTATACCACGATCATATTTGTCAAAATCTTTAGCAAAATCCGTGTTTGTGACATAGTAGTTGTCATTGCCTTCCAGTGCATCTAGGATATTGTTATAGTGCTCTATTAGTTGTGATAGGTATGATCTACCTGATCGGAATCCGTGCTGATTTTCGTTGAATCTTTCCAGTGTCTTCAAGAAATCGTAGATTTTCTCTCTAACTAGTCTTTCAAATACTTTGGTGAGGTGGGACGTCAATGACACTGGTCTATAGTTCTTTGCTTGAGATCTATCCCCTCCTTTATATATAGGGACAATGTTTGCTCTTTTTAAGATGCTCGGTATTTCCTCAGTGTCTAGGGATCTTCTCCATATCTAGTATAAAGGTGTAGCTATTTCATTTTTACAGTTTTTAATCAATAATGCGTTCCAGTTGTCCGGACCTGCAACTGAATGTGGTTTCATTTGTCCTATAGCTCTCGCTACATCTTCTGGGGTAAAATCAAAGTCTGTTATACACTCTCCTTGCAATTTCTCTTCAAAGAATGCATCTATGTCAGGTATCGCTTTGTCACTTTTTGTGGTACTGAAAACTGATTCATACTGGGGTCTCAGTTGTTTTATTCTCTAAACCTCTATTTGGATCATGTGCGATCTGATTGTTTCCCAATTTGTAGTCTTGGAGTTTAAGTTAAAGGCTCCAAATTTGCTTCTTTCCTCAATATGTGTACTGCCTTTTAATGTTGTCGCCATATTTGTTGATATCTCGATTAAGTTGTGGTCTGAAATAATGGTTGGGGTTATTTTTATATCAGCAATCAAGTTCATGTTATTCGCGAATACCAGATCTCGGCAGTTATTTTTTCTAGTATTTTCTGTTATCTCCTGTGTCAGCATAAACTCTTTTGTGAGAGCTATCAACATTTTTGTTTACTCCTGGTCTTCTCTTGTGCCCCCCTTGCCCTGGTATATATATATATATATATATATATATATGAAAATTATTTCACAAAGTAACACGTGAAAAATATTATGATGAATAAACCACGAAGGAAAGGAAACACAGAATGGTGCTCAAGCGCTTTCGTCTAATGACATCCTCAGGAACACTGAAGTACATAGAGAGTTACAGCCTATATAGGTTACAGAAAATATATATATATATATATATATATATATATATATATATACAATAAACGGAGAAATGAAATTTAAAAAAAAAAAATATTAAAAATTAAAAGATTGTGGGATGGGCATACAACTTTGTAAGGAAACACTATCGATTTTTAGCACAAGATCAAACTACCTACCGATTTTTAGCACAAGATTAAATTAATTGTTTCCAACCAATGTTATAAAAAAAAAAATACAAATTTATACTGGAAATCTGCCCGGGTTTTATCACTCTACCCATCTTGTATATAAAAATAAATTGAAAAATAAAAGTTATTAGAGTGGCATACAAGTTTACCAAAGATTTGGCGTTCTACCCTTCTTATCTAAATCTTTTCTGAAGGAATTCAAAACAACAGGATCGAGTTGAAAAAGACCTTTGCTTATGTTGAAGTTATTTGTAAAGGTCTTTTTCAACTCGATCCTGTTGTTTTGAATTCCTTCAGAAAAGATTTAGATAAGAAGGGTAGAACGCTAAATCTTTGGTAAACTTGTATGCCACTCTAATAACTTTTATTTTTCAATTTATTTTTATATACAATGGGTAGAGTGATAAAACCCGGGCAGATTTCCAGTATAAATTTTTTTTTTTTTTTTTATAACATTGGTTCGAACAATTAATTTAATCTTGTGCTAAAAATCGGTAGTTTGATCTTGTGCTAAAAATCGATAGTGTTTCCTTACAAAGTTGTATGCCCCTCCCACAATCTTTTAATTTTTAATAATTTTTTTTTAATTTCATTTCTCCGTTTATTGTATATATATATATATATATCTATATATATATTATATATATATATATATATATATATTTTTTTTTCTGTAACCTATATATAGGCTGTAACTCTCCATGTACTTCGGTGTTCCTGAGGATGTCATTAGACGAAAGGGCTTGAGCACCATTCTGTGTTTCCTTTCCTTCGTGGTTTTATTCATCATACATATATATATATATATATATATATTTTCCTATCCACCTTTTGTATTTTATAAATGGG
The DNA here is from genome assembly GCA_023014485.1 of Bathynomus jamesi. Taxonomy (NCBI): domain Eukaryota; kingdom Metazoa; phylum Arthropoda; class Malacostraca; order Isopoda; family Cirolanidae; genus Bathynomus; species Bathynomus jamesi. The sequence goes on along the minus strand of JAJOZX010001379.1, from coordinate 71,480 downwards.
AAGTTAAAGTTTCCTTTCCTTCGTGGTTTTATTCATCATACATATATCTATATATATATATATATATATATATATATATATATTATATATATATATAATATTATTTTCCTATCCACCTTTTTGTATTTTATAAATGGGAAGTTAAAGTTTCCGTAGATCATTATATTGGAGATGGAGGGTTTATGGCCTTCATTAGCTTTCTGATATCACCAATGGCCTCCGAGAATTTTTCGGTTGGAGTGTTTGGAGGTCTATAGATGACTATCAGTATCACTTTAAGTTTTTCTATTTTCACTGCTAGGAGTTCCACAGAGCTGTTTGATTTACTTATTACCGTCTCTGTCATTTGACCTTCGTGTACATATGTAGCACAGCCACCTTTACGTCTCGCTGTTCTATCTGCTCTTAGTAAGTTGAAACCTTCTATATTTATCTCTTTCTTATCAATACAGTGTTCGCAGTTTTCACAATTTCCTTGGCAGTCCATAAGATGAGTTTCTGTGAGGCATTTCAAGTTCGTTTTCCTTCGGTTTCGCTTGTTTCGTTGCCCTATGATCCTCTGAGAGAGATCCGTTTCTGCCTACCTGTTCTGGTAGCTTCTTGCCAGGAAGCGGTTTGGCTCGGGGGTTTCCAGCTGAGTCAACTGCATGCGTTGGATGACATTTAGTAGCCGTATTGTGTCTGCGATGAAAAAAAAAAAATTTTTTTTGTTCGCTTATTGTGTTCCTATTGTTATTCCTATTGTTATTCCTATTGCCCTTTAAACTTTGTCCTTTGTCCTTCGGGTTCGTCGGGAGATGTGATAGTAGCATTTTTCCCCGTATTTGCAGGTTCCATATTTTGCGTAAGTTCTGCAAATGCCTGGGTGGTAGAATTTGCATCTGTCTCCAAATTTACAATGACCATTATTATAGAAGAAATTGCATATTGGGGGATGGTCATATATACATTGTCCTCTTTTATATCGGCAAATATCTTTTATCTGCATATAATTCTTTCCCCATATTTGCTCGGGGCCTTTGTTTTTTGCTCCTTATTGGGGAACAGTTTCACTCCGGTTTCTCGACTGCACTCTTGCCTTTTCCTATTTGTCCTATTTGTGCTAATGTCCTTCGTTGCCTTTATACTACCGGTTGTCTTTATACTCTCTTTTGCCTGTACGGTTTCGGCCTCGTTGTGTGACGGTATTTGATTTATTTCTACTTCGCCTTTCCTCGTTTCTTCTGTTTTCCTCTGTTCTTTATTCACACTTTCTTCTTTTATTTTCTTCTCGTAGTCTCTTTCTGCTTTAAATATCGTAAAAGAGTTTATTTCGGTCATGCAGTTTTCGCAGGAAAATTTTATCCCATTAAGTTGCTTCCCGTTCGTTATGAGGGAGATTTTTTCATCTTCCCATTCTAGGCATCTGAAATCAAAAAGCAACTTGCAGAGATCGCACCTCATCGCCTTTGCCTCATTAGTTGCATCGTTGCAGATACCA